>JBAMBQ010002914.1:0-24466 GCA_037044495.1 Stegana nigrithorax
AACAGAAACGAATAAGAAGACCCCGTTGTATATTTACACGCTGTTCGCGTTCTTTGTTGTTGCTTTAACTGCGGGGGGTAAACGGCCACGGAACCGAAAAACGAAACAAAAAACGTAAGAAACGTAAGCAACGTAAGTTCAAACTCACTTGCTTGTAGCAGCGGACGACAGAAGGACAACGTCGGCTAGCGTGTGTGCTCTGCGAGCATTTCTTCAGCATAGATAGTAAACAGTTAATCGCGGCAATTGCTGCACTGTCAGCAGAAGCACCAGCAGCACCAGTAACTGAAATAGAAATAGAAACAGAAACCGAAACCGAAACCGAAATAGAAACAAAGCTCCTCAGAAAAAAAGAGCAGTGAACAGTAAGCAGCAAGCAGTAATAAGCAGTTCGTTCGTTGATTTTTGTAAATAAGAAGGCGATAGTCAGAGCATTCAATACTCAATACATTAGTAGGCTCGCACACGCATATACGTACGTGTAGTGGTAGTAGACGTACTTGTAAAACTTCGCGAATTCAAGTTCAACACGCTGGCGAACCGTAATAACAATAACAGTAATAACAATCGAGGCGAGGCGGCAGCAGGCGCAGGTGCTGCTGCTGGTGGTAGTGGCGGCGGTGGCGTTGGAAGCGCAGGTGGAGATGGTACCGCTCGTCGTGGTGGCGGTGGTGGTGGCAATGCTGCTGCTGCCGCCGCTGCAGGCGCTGGTGAACAGGCCAATAACAACAATAATAATAACAACAATAATGCAAACGCTGATTGGAACCAGGAGGAAATTGATCGATATAGTTTCGATGACTCCATACGCTTTGAAGAGGATTCACTCTGCAGCTGGAGTTCCGAACCTGAATCAGTGTGCAACAATTGGCGCGGTTGGAAGAAGCCAACAGGTTCAGGATCCAATGGCAACGCAATCGGCAATGGCAGCTGTACGGGAAGTGGTCTTGCAACTTCCGCAAATGCAATGCCTGGCAACTCAACGGGCAGTGGCGCAGCTGCAGGTGGCAGCGGATGCCCTAATGGCGCTAGTAATAACATAACTAGGCGCTCTTCCGATTGCGGCGGTGAGTATATATAATAATTGCAAAATTGTCAGCATCATTGCCTTTTGTCTTTTGTTGTTCTGGTCGTTGTTTGCCACTTTGATTCATACCCGTTGAGGAGTGTTTCCTTTTGCATGTCCTTCACTGCAAGCACACGCAACGCTAATTGTTTTTGTTGCTTTTACTTTTTGCTTTTCTTTTTTTTTGGCCACTTTGGGTTCATTGACTTAGACGACAGCATGACAACCAGTGGTTGAGCTCGCTCCGAGCGCAGTTGCGACGATGGGCAATCACAAATCAATGTCACTAGCATGGTCGGCGGTGGCGGCTGCTGCACGGTTCCGCATATGCCATAGCAAATAAATATTTAAAAAACGTTATCAAAATGCGCACATAAGAGAAGCAGAAAAAAGGCGAAGCGACAGCCATTGCAGTGCACATTGAAAATGTCAATTATCGTAAATTACGTTCGATCTTCAGCTGCACGCTGCAAAGATCATGTCCAGCATGCGTGCGTTGTCTTGCCATGTATTGTTGATGTTGCAACGGCAATGATGCTGACTTAATCCTGTTTAGACTTGTGCATGTTGAAATATTTTTGGTTGCCTCGTTAAGGGTCTTTATGTGATCGTTGATTGACGGGCATATTGCTGCATAAGTCGGTAGTATTCGTACCGTAGCTGCAACTTGTATGAATGCCATCAGGTAGCCAACGTGGACCATTCCTAATTGTTGATTATGTCATTTTTATTCATTATTCCAACTTTGTTTGAAAAAATGTGTCATCACCCCATCTATATATCTTAATAAACCTGATAATGTCACACACTAGGCAGTTTCTATACTAGGGACTACTAAGTGAGGTAACGGGATCTTGACTCTTTACTATTGATATTTGCCTATAAGGGTAATGCATAAGTCAGCATCTTTAAAGCACTGGGAGTAGCATTAATGCATGCAAGTGGTTGAGGTAAGACGACTGCGACTTGTTAAAGGAGGAGAAGATGGCTTAATTGGTGGGATATGTTGCCTCAATAAGGTGTCGCCACAAGCAGCAGGTTCTTTTTTCAGCTGCACCATGCAAATCATGTATGTGTAGCAGCATTAAACTGTTCGCCTTTATTTATTTTTTTTTTTCCTACTTCTCCTTTATTTTTATTTTTTTTTTTTTTGGTTTTGCGGCATTTCACATAAAATCGTAAAATCAACAACCATATGCATATGCACAACCATGGGAAGTGCGATGGGGACGCAGTCATATGTAAAACAATATAAAGTAGAAAAAGGGCACTGGCAACTGGAAACTGGCAACTAGCACGACGCAACACGCTCCCTCGTCATTGCGAGTGCAACAATTACATGTATGACCTTTTGGCGCGCGTGATCCATTGTGCTCGTCGTTGCTTGCGTTGAGCATTGCATTAAATTTGACTGCTGCTTTCTGCTGCCTTATTCAGCCATGCAGCCATGCAGCCATGCAGTCATGAAGCCAGGCAGGCAGGCAGGCAGGCAAGCATGCAGCGACTAAAAATTGGCTAAAAATACTCGTCCATTGTGTTGTTTTATGCTGGCCACCCCGCCATTCCCGCAATCGCTGCAACAACTGGCAACAGCCGACCGATGACCGACCGCTCGGCCAACTCTTCTTGTTCGTTATCGTTTTTTTCAAAATCACGACTTGCTAAAACAAAAGAAGTTACAAAACAAAAAAAAAAAAAGAAAAGTAAAACAAAATACAAAACCAACATAAACAAAAGCGAAAAGCAAAAACCAAGCGCGCATATGGATATACATATGTATGCATGTATGTATGTATGTATGTCTCTGCTGTTTTCTTGCCTTCTGCGCATTTTCTACTGATTCTTTGCAGATCCATACATTATTTGCCATGGTGTGCCCCAGTAATTGTTAGTTTTGCAACGTGTAGCTACGTGCGTGCGTATGTCTGTCTGGCCGTCTATCTGACTGACTGACTGACCGCATGTCGTTTCCTTTATGCTACAATCGCGCTGCAATCGCCATGCATTCGCGCCGCCTGCATTGCTGCACTATGCCTTCCAACTCCTCCCTATTGCTCCCTATTGCTCCTCTGCCGCCTATTCCTGCTTAACGGCAACGTTGTCTTTGTCATCGGTTCGATTCGGTTTGGCTTAGCTTGGCTTTGTTTTGTTGCCTCTCCGTCGCACTTTGTGCATTTAATGCCTGCCAGGCCCCAGCAGGCAGCACTGACTGCTACGTTGATGTCAAAGTACCTTTTCAAGGATTCCACAGTGACTTTGGCTGTTGTTTTGTATGTAGGTTTTTAGCTTCGTAGATAATTTTTGGTATTTTGTTTTGTTTTTTTTGCTTGTTTTCAATAAAATTGCAACAATTGCAAATGTTTTGCTCCCAAACCAATTTATTTGCCGGTACTTTGCCTTCAGTTTGCTTGTGATCGCTACTTGATATTCGCATGCTATTTAAATAATCCTGTACACGCGAAAATCTTCTGCTGTCGTTGTTATGATTGCTAATGTCTTTTTAAATGCTGCAAGTCGCTGATAAGTCGATTCCCTTTTCCCACTATGCTGCAAATTTGTTTTTCTGAAGTACAATTTGTTTTTTGTTTGTTTTTTTTTTTTAAGCTGTTATTTTTGCCTTCGCTGTTGTACACAAAGAGAGTGTTTGTTGTTGCATACTTTGTTGCGTGTTGTACTTTGCTTTGTAGTTGTCAAGTATGCAACTGATATGCTTTGTTTTGCATTGACTGTGTGCGTTCGCATTGGGGTTGCTGCTCCCATCATCGGGAGTACGAAAAGTTATGCCGCCAACATGTCTGGACTTAACTCAATTGTGTGCGTCATTGTTGTTATTGTTGTTCTTCATCTTGTAATATTATTTTGTGCTTTTGTTAAGTCCCGTTATATTATTGTATTTTTCTGTGTTAACCGTTTGTTCAGAATGGCCACGACATAACCTCAAAAAAAAAACAAAAAAAACAAAAGAATAAGAACAGTTAAAAGGAAGCGAAAACGCACTGATTTTATTTATGCCAATGCATTTTGGCGTGGGTCGAGAAATCATCATTCAATGCACAAAGGCTTCTACGCAGCCACGTAACCAAGTAACCACGCAAGCAGCAATCAATGCTAGCATAAAGCACAGATTCGCCCATGAACACTTTCTCCGCTGTTGCGCATATTTTTTTCCTTTCGCCCCATAGCTATTATTGTGACTGTTTTTCTTCTGCTTTAGCATGCCAGCAGTAGTTATCGTCTTCGTTGCGGTTGTTGTTGTTGTTATTGTTTTTTTGTTTTTGTTTTTTTCTGTCTGTCTGCTTGCTGCTGTTGTTGCGTCTTTCTTCTTGTGTTTTACGTCTTATGCTGCTTTGGCGTTTATTAGCTTTGCGTGACACTTTAAGGTTGTTTTGGTCATTGGCTTTGCGTCGAACAAGTTGTTGTTATTTTTTGTTGTTGTTGTATTTGTACATAAAACATGTCGTGTCAACAAAGAACCAAAATCTACAAAAAAAAAAAATATAAAAAAAAAAAAAAATTGAAACAAATAAATAACTTACCGACTAACATCGATTTTTACTCTTAACAACAACAAATTAAAAATAAAAAAAGAAGCACATGGATGCCACAAACGCTAACAACAACAAAGACAACAAAATGCAAATATACATACAAAAGTGTATGCTTTTAGCGCGGAGGCACAGCGTAGGTTGCTTGTCGAGTGTATTTTGCGCGCGAGTTTATTTGTAAATGCAATGAACTATAATTTGAGCCAATTCCTCTAATGGCACAAGTAGACGCAACGACGCAACGCAATGCAACGCAATACAACACAACGCATAATTTGTAGACATTAACCGTTTTGTTTTTTATTTTCATTTTTTTTTTTTTTTGCTTTTCGCTTTGTTTTTCTATATTTATACTTGACATTTTTATATTTTTGTCATAGAAGTTGCCACACTCACGGAATTAGCAGCTAAATGCGTTGCATCGTATATTCCCTTTGAGCTGGTCGAGCACGTCTATCCACCAGTGCCGGAGCAGTTGCAGCTGCGTATTGCCTTTTGGAGTTTCCCAGACAATGAGGAAGACATACGCCTGTACTCATGTCTCGCCAATAGCTCAGCGGATGAGTTCAATCGTGGCGATCAGTTATTCAAGATACGCGCTGTTAAGGATCCACTGCAAATAGGTATGCATTACTATTTGGCCAGCTGATCTCACCAATATACCAAATGTAACCATGTACTTTTTTTTTTCTTTTCTATTCGAAAGGTTTTCATCTTTCTGCCACTGTAGTAAGCCTAACGCCGCGTGCACATTTCAATGTTGCCGTCACATTCGACCGCAGACGTATTTCGTCCTGTAACTGTACGTGCACATCCTCGGCCTACTGGTGTTCGCATGTGGTCGCAGTATGTTTGCATCGAATACATTGGGTATGTAATGCATTGTGCTTAACGCGTTGTTGTGTTTTATATTATTTTATTCTTGTTCTCTTTCTTGCTTTTAGCCGCTCGAAGTATGTCTCCGTGCGCCTGTATCAGAGTCGCTGACGCGTCTGCAACGCGACCAACTGCAAAAGTTTGCACAGTATTTGATCAGCGAACTGCCACAGCAAATACTGCCGACAGCACAGCGATTGCTCGATGAGCTGCTAAGTGCTCAGCCGACGGCGATAAACACGGTCTGCGGTGCGCCGGATCCGACTGCAGGCGCATCGATAAATGATCAGACCAGTTGGTATCTTGACGAGAAGACATTACACGATAATATTAAGCGTATTTTAATTAAGTTTGTTTTGCCGGCACCAATAGTTTTTAGGTAAGTTATCCCATATGCACGGCAATATGTAGATTATCAAATAAATTAATTTGCATTTTATTTTGCAGTGATGTAAATTATTTAACCAACTCCGCCCCACCGGCTGCCGCCGAATGGAGTTCATTGCTGCGTCCGTTGCGTGGACGTGAACCGGAGGGTATGTGGAATTTGTTGTCCATTGTGCGTGAGATGTATCGTCGTTGCGATCGGAATGCCGTGCGTCTTTTGGAGATTATAACTGAAGAGTGCATGGCTTGCGACCAGATACTGATCTGGTGGTTTCAAACAAAGCTATCGCTGATGATGGGTTCACACGGTCACAGCGGCGGCAAGCACTCGAATACGCACTCGAATTCGACGACACTGCAGCACGCGTGCAGCTCACTCTGCGATGAAATAGTCGTGCTGTGGCGCCTGGCCGCACTCAATCCCGGACTAGCGCCAGACGAACGAGATATGCTGCATGCGCAGTTCACTGCCTGGCATTTGAAGATACTTGACCGGGTAGTTAAGAGCCGCATGATGCCGTCCTCGTATACCAACAAACATCAACAGAATTCGAGGTGAGTCCAAGGTTCAAAGCTACCGTCACAATTATCTCAAGATTTTGTTCCTTTTTTTTTAATTGCGAAATTCACTTTTTTTGTCTTTTTGTTTTGTGCAGAACCGACGCAGAATTGTTTGTCGGATTCAAGCCGGCCATCGAGGCTTGCTATTTAGACTGGGAAGAGTATCCGATAGCTGGCATCACACACACGCATGACACAAATCCCATTTATTATTCGCCCTTTACATGCTTCAAGCACACGGACTCGGCCAGCAGCTCGCAGTTAAACGCTACACAGGCACTGATGGCGACCAACAAACATTATAATTTCATCAGCGCCTCAACGGATCACGGCCTGCATGGTGCCTTCAAGCGGCCGTTTCGTGAGCGATTTTACGCAAGTGGCGGCGTTGCCGCTGCCGTCTCGACTGCACTGTCGGGGAGTGGCGGTGCTTGTGTTGGACCAGGCAACTCTGTGGACAGTGGCAGCAGTAACTCTGGTGCTGGGACGAGCAGCGCAGGCAACAATGAGCATCGCTTGGATAGCATGGGCTGTAGCGTTAACATCGTGGCTTCGCATAAACCATGCGTTGCGAGCACATCTGTGGCCGCAGCTGCCGCGGCGGCAGCAGCCAGCATGAATCCGAACGACGGCAATCGCTCGAGTGCAAGCAGCGAGGGCTTCTGTGAGAACGATGACTTCGGTAACGACACGAGCAGCAGCAATAACTTTTGCCCCGAAGGCGGCCGCACCTTGGAGCCAAACACTGCCACCACACACGTGTCGAATGTACAGCATAAGTCGTTAACTGAATCTGATTCACAGAGCAGTTTAGATGCCGTATCTGCACAGAGTGTCAATGTGGAGAATTTCGTGCTTCCGGCCGCTAATACAAATCCATTGGCTGAACCGGTGGCGACGCCAACAGGCATACCCGGCGCTTCGTCATATCGCACGAACGCCGCCTCGCTTACCTCGGACACGTCATCATCGTCCGTCTCATCGTCTTCGTCTTCAGGTTCTTCTAACTCGTCGACATCGTCAATGTTAATGGGCGGTGTCGGCATAAGAGATGTCCCAACGCCGCCGGAGCTTGCGAGCGGCAAGATTGCCGTGCCAGTGGGTAGGCGACTATCGAAGGATGAATCCTTTTCATCTTCCAGCGATGAGTTCGTCAATGCCGATGCACTCAAACCGAATGCAAGCGTTCTATCGACCGTCGCAGCCACAGCATCAGCAGCAGTATCAGTGGCAGCAGGCATTGATATAGGCGTTTCAGCCGCTGCGGCGTCCGTTAAATATGCGACGCCATTGAACATGACCGCTGCCAGTAGCAATGCGGGACCTTCGACTGCAATGGGCGCTGTGTCATCGGTTGGTGGAGCCGTTGGAAACGTCGTGCTCTCTGGGCCGTCTACGTCGGCGGCAGCAGCACTCGCACTGGCAGCAGCTGCTGCAGTAGCCTCCGATAAGCCGCACATATTCTCGAATGTACGTCCTACCGAAGACGCCTGGGACATTCTATTGGCGCGTGCCGAGGGCTTACATGCACATGGGCATGGGCGTGAGGCCTGCATATTGGCGGTTCGTTTGGCCGAAGAGATGCTGGCGAATCCACCAAATTTAATGTTAGAACTGCCACCGGTACCGAAGCGCAAGGGCAAAAACAAGAACATTAATCCAATATCGCATCATCTGACCGTCTTGGCATCGTCGACGCTGACCAAGTGTGCATTCCTTTGTACGGTTCTGTCGGAGAATTCCGAACATTATCACATTGGATTTCGCATTTGCTTGTTTGCTTTGGAAATGCCGCGACCGCCCGCCAGCACCAAGCCGTTGGAGGTAAAGCTTGCGAATCAGGAGGCTGATATACTGGCACTGCTGAAGCGCATACCATTGGGCGAGGCTGAGCTGACGGTAATACGCGATCGTGCTGAACAATTGCGTAATGGCACATTCAAATCACGCGGCGAAGCACTGCTGCCCATTAATCTGGCCACGTTCATCTTTGATGCACTTGTCATGCCCAACGCCAGCGCCACCACGAATTCGGCCACAAGCTCAGCAATGAATCAGCGCAACAATCGGCTTTTGAATCCATGCATGGTCTACAAACCGAATAATGACGAGAATCTGGGCTTCGAGGCGGCCGTCGCTGCACTGGGCTTGAAGGCAAATGTCTCCGAGGCAGAACATCCGCTGCTCTGCGAGGGTACGCGACGCCAGCGAGGCGACTTAGCGCTGATGCTGCTCTACTTCTACAAGGATGAGCCGCGCAAGATTGCCAAAATCATGGAAAAGCTACTCGACCGCGATATTCACACGTTGTTAAAGACACCGCTGCTGCCGGCCTATTACTCGAACAATCCGCCCGTTCGGACGCCCAGCAGTGTGGTAGCCCGCCGTGAGGAGCACGACTTTAGCGGCGGTAGCGGCGTAACGGGCAGTGCAGGCGGTAGCGGCGTCGGCAGCATGTGCGAGATGTTCCCCACAGATTATGGCTCCGTTGGCGGCAACAGTCGTCCACATAGTTCGACTAGCGCCGAGCTAGAGGTTGGCCTGTGTGCATTGAGCATTTCATCTTCGACGCAAGGCGGTGGGGGTCTGACGACACCAGTCGCAGGCGGCACTGCGCAGGGCCTATCCGGGAATGCCGGACAGGCGGGGCCGTCTAGCCAAGTGTCTGGCACGACTTCCAGTCGCTCCAAGGACAGTCGCTATAAGGGAAAACGCGCCTATCCGTCCATACCGAACCAACCATCGGAGGCAAGTGCCCACTTCATGTTCGAACTGGCCAAGAACGTGCTCACCAAGGCCGGCGGCAACTCTTCGACTTCGCTCTTTACGCAGGCCACCACAAATCAGAACCACCATGGACCGCATCGTGCGCTGCACATGTGCGCCTTTCAACTGGGACTGTACGCGCTTGGCCTGCACAACTGCGTCAGTCCCAATTGGCTGTCGCGTACATACTCGTCGCACGTCTCCTGGATAATTGGACAGGCAATGGAGATAGGTGCACCCGCGATTAGTTTCCTCATTGAAACGTGGGAGGCGCACCTGACACCACCGGAAGCTGCCGGCATGGCAGATCGCGCCTCGCGTGGCTGGGATAGTAATATGATCTACCCGGCAGCGGAGCTTGCGCTTTCGGTGCTGCCACACGCGGCTGCACTTAATCCTAACGAAATACAGCGTGCGATACTGCAGTGCAAAGAGCAAAGCGATCTGATGCTGGAACGTGCCTGCATCACCGTCGAGAATGCGGCCAAAGGTGGCGGTGTCTACCCGGAGGTACTATTCCAAGTGGCGCGCTACTGGTACGAGCTGTACATGCGCAACACGCCCAACAGCGAGCACGAGCAGCACGACGAGCAGCAACTGGACCACTCAGCAGTAAGCCTCAGCGCACTCATCGAGTCGCAGCAGCACGAGTTGCAGCAGCAGCTACAGCAGCAGGCCAACGCTGCCCTAGTGGGTGGCCCAACACCTGGTCAGAGCATGCCCGGTCCGCCACAAGTCGGTGGTGGTCCTCAGCCGCCTGGCCAGCCGCCCGGACAAGTTGTTGTGACAACAGCACCGCAGGCCTTCCAGCCAGGTGTCGCTACGTTGGCACCCATCGGCTTGGCGCCATACTCTCCGTACAGTTTCTGTCAGAGCATCTATCATCACAATTTGACCACCTACCCGCCCAATCAGATGCAAATGTACATCTCGGCTGGCCCACCACCGCCGCAAGCCTATCAGGCCTATCCTGCCCACCAACCACCGCCACCGCAGCAGCCTGTAGCTGCGCCACCGTCAGTGCAGGTTGGTGTGCCGCCAGGAGCACCGCCCGGCTCACTGCCACCGCCCACGTATGCCGTGCAGACACCGCCGTTCCAAGCGCTCCAATCGCAGCAGTTGCCGCCGCAAGCGTATCATCAGGCACTGCAGCCGGGTCCACCGGCATTTGCACCGCCGCCGCCAGGTCAGGCAGGTCCGCCACCGCCAATGGGTCCAGCGCCGTCGAATATGCAACAAGCCGTTGCAGCTGCCGCTGCCGCCGCTGCTGCTGCTGCCACATACTACGGGCCACCGCCATCGTCTGCACAAGTCGCAGCCGCATCTCAGCACCAAATGCGTCAGGCACAGCAACCACCGCAACAACAGCCGAACGTCTATCCTGCATTCATGCAGGCGCAGGCAACACAGCCGCCGCCTCCACAGCAGCAACAGCAACCGCCGCCGGCAGCACCGGTGCGCCAACGCAATCCGCATCAATTCACGTAAGTTACTCGCACCGCTTCGCACCCGCACCCACAAACCATGCGACTCACAGCACTCACCCTCTCTATTGCAGGCAAACACAGTTGCGCTATCTGCTGGCCGCCTACAATGTGGGCATGCTCGCCATGGAGACGTTAGCACGCCGCGTGCACGACGACCGACCGCAGGCCAAGTATGCGCGCAACCCGCCGTACGGTGAGGATGTGAAATGGCTGCTGCGCATCTCAAAGAAACTGGGCACGCAATATCTGCATCAGTTCTGCATATGCGCGGTCAACTCGATCGTCAGTCCGTTTGTGCTGCACGATGTCGCCATCGATTCCGCACATTATCTGGGCCGCAACAATCATCAGCTCGCCATGCAGCATCTGCGCTCTGCGCTGACGCCACTCATGCAGAAGTGCCAGCAAATGTAAGTGTATGCTAATTCATTATTCTCGGAATTACATATGACCGTTTTTGTTTTGGTTTGTGTTTTATATTTGCCTGCTGCAGGTACATACAGTGCATCCACCAGAAACTGTATCACTTGACCCAGAGCGACTATGAGGAGTTCGCGAGCATTGTTGTAGCCGCTCGAGCCGCCTTTCAGATTACGCCGGAAGGTTCGGCACAGTTCAAAGATTGGTTGCAGTCCATCAAGCGGTAAGTAAGCCAAAACTCTTTACTTCTAACCACGGGAAGCGGTCTGACATCACTTTGTATGGGCGTTTTAGTAGCTGACTACAATATATAGACTTTTTTAAAATAATGCATTTGGCATGTTTGCTTCACAGTTCGAAATCCTGCAAGAAGGAACTTTGGACGCAGATTAACTCTGCACTCCAAACCAACTCCAAATGACAAAGACTTGACTCCTGCAATCTAATGATTGCAGCCACGTCAACGACGCCGGTTGTCACGTCGTCAACATCGGCATCGGCAGCGGCGGCGGTGGCGGCAGCAGCAGCAGCAGTAGCAGCAGCAGCAACCACAAACACAACAAACACCAGCCATGAAAATTCAACAAGAACCACAGGTCTAACAGCAACATCGACGCTTACAGCAGCAGTAACAGCAAACGGAAAGGCAAAACTGGTAACCAGCGGCGTGGACACAGCAAGCAAAGCAGCCGCATACAGCGGACACAGCCATCACCATCATCACCACCATCACCATCACCAGCACCAGCATCAACACGATCATGCGTCCTCAACGTCCGCAGCGGCTGCAGCAGCAGCAGCGGCGGCAGCAGCAGCCGCAGCGGTGCTGGACTTTAGTGGCGCTGCGGCAGGCTCATCGAAACTACACGATATAGTGTGTGAACAGCACAATGCCAATGTGAGCGGCAGCAGCAGCAGTAGCTTCAACATAGGCGCCAGCAGCAGAGTGACATTGATAGCGACGGCTGCAACGGTGGCTTCGCCATTGTCAACAACATCTGCGTCGTCGATAACAACTTCTGCGACCAATGCGTCATTATCGTCCACTTGCTCTTCCTCTTCAGCAGCGCCGTCGGCGTCAACTATGGCAGTGGTTAATAATCTAAGTAAACAGCAGTTAGCACAACAACAACAACAACAACAGCACCAACAGCAGTTGCAACTGCAACAGCAACAGCAAATGTACACACAACAGCAACTGCAGCAGCAGCAACAACAACATTACCGTTATCATCTGCATCAGCAACAGCAACAGCAGCAGCAGCAGCAACAACAACAACAACATCAGCTGCAACAATATGAACAACAGCAACAACAACAGCAGCACCAAGTGCAGCAGCAGCAGCAGCAAAATTATGAGCAAGAACAGCAACATTACCAACTGCAAGCATACTATCAGCGACAAGAACTTACGCAACAACAACAACAACTACAACAGAGTAACAATAACAACAGCAGCGCAAGCAAAATGCCCACCAAGGAGCAAACGAATATGTATGCCGCTGTACATCATCATCATCATCACCATCATCAGCACCAGCAGCAATCATCGCTAGCTGCCGCGCCGCTCTCACAGCAAATGTATTCCACAGCAATGCTTGCTCTTGCGCCAACAGCAGCAGCAGCAGCCGCTGCCACGAACGCTGCACCGACAGCGGCGGCAGCACAAAATTTAAATGTTATTGCGGCTGCACCATTTGTTGTTGATTTTAGTAGTTTCACATTGAATTGTCTGCGTTCCACGGCAGCTGCCACACAGCAGCAGCAGCATGCAGCAACAACGACATCGACAAGCAATAATCCGGCAGCAACGAATTTGCAAATGGATGAACAAAAGCAATTGCAACTGCATCGTCAACATCCACATCACCATCATAATCCATACCAACAACATCAAGCACTCCATCAGCATCAGCATCATCATCATTCGTATCAGCAGCAACAGCAACAGCAAGAGCAGCAGCAACTGCAAATGCAGCAACAGCAGCAGCAACTGCAAATTCAACAACATCAATTGCAGCAACAGCAGCGGCAGCAACAACAACAACAGCAGCAGCAACAATATCAACTGCAGCAGCAACAACAGCAGCATTATCATCACCTGCAACAGTTTGGTCATTATCATCAGCAACTTTAACAATATACTACGACAACATCGGCTACGTCGGCATATGCAATTACTACAGCAGCAGCAGCAGCAGGAGCAGCAACAACAGGAACAACAACTGCAGCTAACAACACTGGAAGTGCTACGCCAATGCCAACAACTACGATCAACACCACCACCACAACAACAACAACAACAACACCAAACACACTTTCGTCTACACATCGATACAGTCTGCTTATATTTTTACTCAACGCTGGCATTATTGTTGCCACACAATCGTCTGCTGCATACTAATTGCTTAGCATTACACAGAGCAACAATAACAACAACAACAGCAGCAGTTGCAAAAATTTCACATGAATTGGCTGCTTGTCTGTCGCCTGTATCGCTTAGTCTAAAGGTTGCTGCATTATTCGTGCTTTTCGTTTGTTTGTTCACATTTTGCCTGTTTCATTTGTATTATTGTTAAAGTAAAAAGAAGTTCAAATAGTCGAAATCGCTGCGCGCACACGCTCACTCACACGCCCGATCCATGATAAATACGCATATGACAAAGTGTGAGAGAACAAGTGGTGGAGTGCGAGCGAGAACTAGACAGTGCGAGTGAGTGAGTGAGTGCAGGACTGTCAAAAAGAATAAGTAACAACAAATTTCTACCGTGCGTTGCCTAATCAAACATTGTTTTTATTTTTAATTTTTTGTTTTATCCTAAATTTTTATTTTATTTTTATCCAAGGACGTACATGCAAACAAACTTTCATACATATTTATACATACATATGTATATATAGTTATTATACATAAATCATCTAAATAAGCGCTTTCGATAATTCACATGCAGACTGAAACAATAAAAGCAAAAACAAAACATAACTAAAAAAAAAAAAAATTCAAAAAAATTAAAACAAAAACAGCAAAACTACAAAAAAATATATATATTTACTTTGATTTTAGTAATAATTTTTATTTTATGGCCTATGTGCCGCTTAACTCATTTATTAATTTAAAACACCCACCTACCTCCCAATCCACACATCCACACACAATCATACACGCACACACACACAAATACACATACCATATACACACGCATACACACTACATACACACGCATACGCATACACATACACATACATGTGTAACAATCAAATCAAATCTAAGCAAAAACAAGCAAGCAACCAACCAACAACAAAACTGACTTTAGAATGTGTTCAATAAATAATTCATGCTTCATGATAATTAAAAAAAAGCAAGTTACAAAGTTCAAGTAAATTATTTTATAATTCGAATCAAAAAACAAAAAAAGCAACAAATTATTCATTAATGTTTGTATTTTACTATTTAATTAATTTATTAATTAATTAACTGTGTACATCTTAGTTAAGTAAAGCAAAAACGCGCGAGCATATTTTTTAAGTACGTACGTAATAGTTTATATTTATAAAAAGAAACAAAAAAAAAAAGAAATCAAAACGGAAACAAACAAATTTAAAAAAAAAAGTGCAAAAAAAGCGGACAGTTAAGCAACATAACACACCGCAGTCAACGCAGATCCGGTTGGATGTTTGCCAGAACAGCAGTGCGCATAAAAGTGTAGACGCGCTCAAATGTGCGCAGAGTATAAAGCTGCTAAGCTTGCGTTTCCCGTTTACAGTTATTTGCGTTTAGTTCTACTCTTTTTTTTTTCTACACTGTTTTATAAACAAACAAAACAAAAAGAAGAGAAAAAGCTGGGCTTTTGCTTTTTAAGTAAACTGAAGTTTTTTTTTTTTTTTTTCAATTTGATAAAATCATTTTTTTTTGTTCTTGACATACATGAAATATTGTTAATTTTTGTTTATTAGGAAATCATAAAGACAGAGTTTATATATACATATATTTTTTACACTTATTTACAATGGATTATTAAACTAAATAATTTTACTTTTTAGCTTTTCATTATTTTTTAAGTAAAACATATATACACAAGAAAGAAAAAAAAGATATATATATATATATATACAAATATATATACATATGATACGTTTTATATTTTATTTTTGTTTGTTTTTTTTTTTTTTTTTTAATTATACGCAAAATGCAGTTTTGAATAAATATGGTTTTTTGGATTTATCTCAAAACTCACCAAAAAAAAAAAAGAGAACAATATTTTTGTTTTATTTATATTCACACATTTAATTAAATACTTTTACTTTTATTTAACAGCCATTTTATCAATATTATTTGCAACTAAGAATCTGTAATTTTTACCACAAAGTCATGTGCAATCACTGAAACGTCTTTTCGGTTAGGTATGAAAATTTGGACAATTCTCGCGTCCAAATGCACTGGATGATATCCTTTGTGATGTTCAATCCAAGAGTGCGGTTGTATACTTAAATAAGTAATTGTTTTTTTTTCTTTTTTTTTTTACAGTTGCTGTATACTTATTCGTTTTAGCGCGTTTGACACTTAGCAGCGCACAACTGGCTTAGTTGGTTTACTATATTCAGTTTTTATGAACTAGCTTTGATACTATGTTCATATGTTGTTGTTGTTACTCGTATTCTAAGTCACTGCTGCTGTTAGGTTGCGCTGGGGTCAATCTGCCAATAATATGGCAGACGACCCGTCGGGTCGGTCATTAGTAAAAGCCTTCGTTCGGGGGGGAAGGTTTTCTCTAAGGATGGCTTCGTATAAGCCGAGAGAGAACTTAATTTATTTTGTTTTAATTGCCTCTGTTAGTCGGTTTCCATTGTCATGGGCCGGACTTGGATGCTGTTGTGTTCGGTCCGGCCTGGCGTAGTTTGCTTGCTGCGATTTGCTGAGCTTTGCATGTTAGCTGAACTTTGTCTTGTTTTGGGTTGTTTACAATGAAATATTGTATTACTTAATATTTAATTAATCAACGGTTGTTTTATTTTGGCAATGCAACAGAACAAGTGACTATCCCACAAGGATGCAAGCTTGTTGCATATGAATTTATACATATGTATATACATATATAGATTACATAGATATAATGCCTGAACACTGGCAATAGTTGTAGCCTATACGCATGTGTAAATGTGCATATGTACATATTGTCATACACACCCGTAGACATATACGACACGCGTGCGTGTTATACAATGTAAGTTCATAAGCCATAATGAAGAAACTGCCAACTTCCTTTGTGGAAATTTTCATGCGCATCTATTTTGCTTTAGTTATCTAATTACTTAGTTATTTCATTCATACATATGTATATGTACATGATATATTTGTTGTTGTTCTTTTTTTGTTTGTGTAAATAGCAATTTGTTATTATGATAAAAGACAGCAGCAACATTCATATTGGTGAAATGTAAAAGCAATAAGCGAAGCTTAGTTGTGTCATTAAAAGCAAAAGCAAAGAGAAAAAAAAAAAAAAAGCTAATAAAATAAATTTACATGTACATATTCGTAAACATATGTATATTCTATGTATGTAAACTTATTAAACAAGAAACGAAATAGATAAACAGACATAAGTATATAAAACGCAAAAGTTAATATGTATTTTGTATTGCATAAATCAAAAAGAAGAGAACGAAGAACAGTTTTAAACAGTTATTTTTTTTAATGCATTTTACTGTTAGCCCCGGCAAAAGAAAACTTTTTGAGGATTTTAAACGTTATAAAACAAAGCCAAAACCCCAAAAAAAAAAAAAAAAAAACTAACCCGCTGTACTTTGTAATATAAAATCCACCCATAAAAAAAAACAAAAAAAATAGCATGAATCATCATGAAGTTAATGCAATGTTAATGTAGCTATTTCTAATATAATTATATATATATAAAAAATGCAAATATACACGCATATATCAACATACAATATGTACATACATAATTACTTAAACCTACTTACATATAAGTGCATACAGTTTGTCAAGTAAGTGATTTCAAAATGCAAAACAAAACCAAAAAAGGAAAGCCGAATTTCAACTTTAAACGGATTATTCTTATTTCAAATTGCTTCATTGTAACTCTTCCATGTGTAACAACTCTTCTAGTATTTCTTTTGTAGTTATTCGCTTTGTGTAGTTTACAGCTTGACAAACCATATGTGAGCCGAGTGTTTTTTTTTTGTAGTAGAGTGTCATTTCAGCACATCGCCATGCGAACGTGTGTGTACAGACATGTAATAACGTATATAAGACAGACTCGCCCCTCTCACACGCTCCGAACTCGATCCGTACTCGAACCGTACACTAGTTGTGCATACACATTAAAGTGCTAACTAGAGAACTGTCAGGCCGGCCCAGTGGGTCGGTCTACTGCTACAACGACGAAGCCGGCATTACTTTTAAAAACACGCGTCTTTTTCGCAGTTAGTAGACAAGAAACAAAACTACTCTAAATGTAAAAAATAAAAATAAATTTAAAATTAATTAAAACAAATTCAAATACAAAAATAAATAAAAAAATATATGCTCAATTTTTCACAAGCTTGTAACGAAAGTCGCGAGCACAGTTGCATATGAAAATCATAACAAGGGTTTTTTTTTATTTATTTATGTTTCTGATTGCCATTGCAATAAACATTTCAAAAATAATACAAATACATAATATAAAAATAATTATTATAATATATGAAAGTGAAGGAAGGAAAAGGAAATAATACTTTAAAATATTATATAAGCAAGAATAATGCATTACCTCATACTTTAAATATATATACATATTTATATCTAAATAAATATATAAAATTAACTTCAGCTTTTACTTAACATAAAAACCTAAGTAAAAACATAAATAATATAAATACGAAAAATGTTTATTGCATTTTTTAAAAATTCACAATGAACATAACGAAATGAAACAAAAAGTAAATAAATAAAACAGAATAGAAAAAAAAAACGACGAAAAAAAACATGGCTAATATATTTTAAAACGTGTTTCTCGTTTGTTTTTAAAAATTTTTTTGTACTATTTTAAGAAAAAGGCATATTTAAATAAAGCATGTATAAATGAGCTAAAGTTTTTATTAGAAATGGGAAATGGCCTAAATAGTTTTTTGCAGTTATTTATACACTGAAAACAGTAAACAAAATCACAAATATATATATATATATAATTAAATATAAAAAAAAACGATTGTTACATATTTCTGAAGTGAAAAAAAAAAAAACAAAACACTAAATAAATCTACACACATAAAAATTATATGCATATTAATGTTCTCAAAGTAGCGAAAAGTATCTAAATAATTAAAACTAAAAACAAAATAAGAAACTTAAAATATTTATATGATAATGCTACAGATTTTAAATAGACACTGGATCAGACATTATTATTATTATTATTGTGCAGATACATATACATATAGCGTATATACATATTAAAGCAAAAACAAAAAGAAAATGCATAACAAAATATACAAATATATATACTAATACAAGAACGTTATTTATATATATACAATATTATTGTAAAAAAAACAAAAACAAAAAATGAAAAGATGAAATATTATTATGAAGAAATGAAGCTATTATATACAATATATATACATACATATATACATATTTACATTGCATATTTTAGTGTTTTATTCGAACAGGCAACAAAAACAATATTTAATATATTAAAGAAATCAAACAACAAAACAAAATACAAATAATAGAAACGCAAAGAAAATAAATAAATAGCCAAGCTGGAAACTCAAAACGAAATTCATAAATGAAAGCGTAAATACGGCAAGTGTTCTTTTAAATTAAATTAAAATACATGAGTACGAAAGCAAAACGAAAGAATGGAATTAAAGCAAATCTCTAAACACAAACAAAATATGTAGCTAAATCGAACATGTTAAAATAAAAATGAAATCAAATAAAACAACCGATAAATAAGGGCCTGAAATACGTTGAATGCTAAAACATTTAACAAATTAAATGCTGTACATTTTTTGCAAATATTGTAGACAAAAATCCAGAAAAAAAAAAACTAATAAAAAAATATTCATATAAAATGTCATTTAGACGCACAATTTAACGTTGAATTGTTTTTGTTTCTTATAAGTTCGCCTTTGCCTTCGCAAATGTTTTTCAATTAGAATGAACAAATTATAATTATTCAGCTTGATTTTACTTCGTCCTGCGCTTGTGCGCCTTTGGCTGCACAAAAGTTTTTAATGCTACCTACCCTCAGTGCAAGTTTTAATAAAAGAATTCGTGTTATTTATGTATGAAAAACAAAACAAAACATTAATCGCAAAATATAAATAATTTTTAATGAAACTGCATAGTAAAAACCAAAAACGAAATAGTAAAAAAATAAAAGATGGAAAAACTAAGATTCGATTTTAATAGTTTCGCATTACAAATGAAGGACATCATATAAATAATTATATGCAATATTATATATATAATATATATATATATGTATATATATACATAAATATATTTATTATATATATATATATATATATATATATATTAAAGATAGTTTATACATATATATCTACTGCATAATAACAAAACCAAGGTATATAATATACACAGAAAAAAAAAGAATAAATTTTAAACCGAAAAAAACAAAAGAACACTAAAAAATAAAAGAAAAGTGAAACAACTTCAAAAAATGCATTTTTTATATTACTCACACTGTACCAGACCCCTCCGTATATACATACATAATATGATAAACACTCCAAAAGAAATCGGGTAATACAAAGGGTACATCTGCAAAAGGCAACCGAACACAGAATTGTCTTTACGGGAAAGTAAATATTGTATATTGTTGAATTGTCTCTGGCCTCGTTTCGAATCGGCCTGAAGTTATAAAAATGCTGTATAGGGTCCTACCATTAGGGAAGTTATCTATAACGGCCTATCTCATGAGTTTTAGCCTAGTTCCTCTAGGCCTAGGCCTGTACGTATGCGAAAAAGACAATCATTACGTCAAGTTAATCACTGAGAAACCCTTCAGAATACATGTCAGAGTTAAAAATTGATATTACCAAGGCATAAAAAAGATTTCGAATTTGTGTCTGTTGAGACGCCTGATAGTGCAACTGATTGGCTTGGTGCAACTGGTCTTGCTTTTATAATTTATTCGAATGGTTTGGTACCGAATCGTTGCTAATTACCATAAGTAAGAACTGGCAGCTGTGGTAAGCAACTCAGTAAGTGGATACACGACCATTAGACAGCAATTATAAAACTTGTCAGATTTTGTTTTTCGCCCACAGACAAAAAAAAGTTGACACAAAAATGTTGCCGCAACATGTTTGACCGACATGTTTGCTGATAATTAACCCATTGTTGTACGCTGTTAACTAGCTCAGCAGCGTCAACATTCTGTTATAAAAATGCGTTATTCTCACAGCAAATTTGTCATTCAGTGGCAGTTTCTAAGCACTAAAAGACGTAATCTTGAGAGCCAAATCGCTCTCGCAACAATAACAATAACAAGAACAGCAGCAGCATCCTTGCCGGCAACAAACGTGCTTAGTCAAAAGTTTTCATAAAAAGTCGTGTGTGTGCCGTGTTACAGTTACATATTTCGTAATAATTTTTTTTTTTTGTAATTTTGTTGTTAACGTAATTAAAACAATAACAAGATGCCTTTCACAAGTGAACAACTCAAAACCGTTATGAACGAGAAATTGTGCAAATCGGAAACAATTAAGCTGCGGAACAAACATATTGGGTCAGTATGCATAACAAAAAAATAATAAAAAAAAAAAAAAACATTAAATAATTAAATTTAAATATATTAAATATTTAGGCTAAAGTTTATAATATTTATTATAAGTAATTAAAATAGCAGTAATTAAATTAGAATAAATTCACTTAGGCAGTTTAATTTATTGAATAGCTTAATAAAGAAAAACCCAAAAACACACACACACACCGCAATCTATAAATCACAGCGGAAAAATCGTTGCCCTTAAAAATTTCGTTGCCAAGGTCAACCACGCGGCGGCGACGCCATCAGCAGCATCATCATAAAAGGCTGCAGCAACAAAGTAAATACACATACACACACATACTTTCACAGGCAGCCCATTAGCAGCAGCACAACAAAAGCAAAAGCAGAAGCAGAAGCAAAAGCGATGGCAACAATAATAAAAATGCTTCAGATGCACACATTTCGACGCTACTTGGTAGTCTTGGTGTGTTTGCTGCTGTTGTTGTTGCCATCGCTGTTGTTGTTGTTGTTGATTTTGTGGCTGCTGCATGCGCAAGCTTTTTCACACGGTAACTCAGCACTAAAAAAATATTTAGCAGCGTAACAACCGCTAATTTTAGCTAATCAAACGAAGCCAGGCAGTAGCCAAAGAGCCAAACAGGCAAAAACAACGAAAAGAAAAAACTCAAAAAAAGAAAAGAAACAGAATAGAATATATGGTATATGTGGCATTGTTTTTGTGTTGCATTGTTCTTCTTTACTTTGACGTTAATGCGCTATTTTAAATCCATATGAGACGGGATTCCCCACCAGACACACGTCTGCTCGCCGCCTGCTGACTGCTTAAGTCAGCTGTAGCCGCAAACGTTGCCTGTTAATGCCCCGCAAGCAACAACAACATAACCTTCACTGTTACTCCTAACAGTCCGCTTTAACAGTTGCTCGTCCGCGTACTACTTCAAGTGTTAAATTTTTCATGCACAAAAGTAATAAAATAAAAAAAGGACGGACTCTTTAAAGTGCGCATATCGCAAATCTAAAAATATGATCCTTGCGTGCTGACAGGATATTAAAATTTTGTGTCTTTTTTTATTTCTTTTTTTTTTTTTTTGCCATAATCGATTGGAAATATTTCCACAAAAAATGAACAAACCGCTAACATGTTAAATATTTGCTTAACAATATTAATGCTTGCCTCTAAATTTAGTAAGTCAATAATTCAATTTAGTACATTCGTTGAGTACATAGATTAATAGAAAAACTACGCAAGTGGTAAGTGACTGCGCTAAGCTTTTTCATAATTGGCGTCAACCATAGATTAGACCGTTAACAGCAGCAGCAGCAGCAACAAAATTATCACAGTTCTACTGTACTTAAAATTGTCACATGCAGAGTTTATCGTAGTCACCGTTAAACTTCGCATACTTAGCTTAGGCTTAGCTGTTACTTTATGACATTCCGAAAATCCTATTTTATTTTAAAACAATAAACATATAAGTATCTACATAGTATATGTTAACATAAAAATTCGTAAACAACCAATTAAACATATCCTTCCTTTTTTGCTTCTCTTTTCAAAACTGGCAACGTCGATGATTACAAAAAAAAAAAAAAAATAAATAAAAAACTGCAAACTTGCAATATATAAAAATAATTATCAAAAACCTGCAGTCAAGCTTGCCAGCTTTTCTATCGTTCTGATCCGTTGAAAATTGTACGCGGTCAAGGTCAGTACATGTTCGACGAAGAGGGCTCACGCTACCTGGATTGCATAAACAATGTGGCGCATGGTAAGTCCTGAATTCCTTTCTCTATATTTGCATTTATGTATATCGAAGCATAGTTACAATTGTATATATAGATTTATAAGTAAAAGGTCGTAAGGGGCGTATGCGTAATGCGACGCTTAGCAAACGTTGAGTGGCTGATATTTTGCATTTTGGGGGTGGACGGATTTGGCGGGCGCCAATGAAAAAGTATTTTGTCATTCAACGTCATTACATTGCTAGGTTATTTAGCTTCCGTCGCTTTATTGTGGCTGCCCAGTCAACTGTCATCTGTCAAGTGGCCACTTCGCCACTTGTCCATTTGCCCATCTGTGCAGTCGTCTGTGCCATTCAGCGTTTTCATTACAATAACTACAAGCAACAGTAATAACAAAAATAATGTAATCAGTCAGTGAAGTATTTGCCATGCACGCATCACGCATTACGCTTGAGTTCTGGATCCGGGCCTGCGTCTCTTTCGGGGCCTGACTAGCCGCTGATAGCAGCGCCAACGAACAAAAATAAAAAATACAATAATAAACGTAAATTAAAATTGTTTATTTTTATTATTATACGCTGAGCTGTTGTCGCTTCGCAAATGCTTATTTTTGGCATGGCTTTCACAATTGCGTTGCCTTGCCTTGCCTTGCCTTGCCTTGCTTTGTGACGTAACCTCGCATCAGCGAGATTAGAAAGTCAGCCCCTCTAACTAACGAAGGCGTGTGCACAGTGCAAGTGCATGCTGCTCATACATGTGCACATACACATACACATACACAGACACACTTTTACTACATATGTTATGTGGGCTCACATCGTATGAGCAATGCTAGGACTTACATCCCTCAGAAAATTGTAGCTATAGAATTTGCGTTGTACTTTCGCTGTGTGGGCCGACGCAGTAAAATTTGTTAGTGCGTCAGTGCCGCAATATTTGTAAGCTAATTAGGCGAGTTAACAGCTACTCACTGTACGCTGCCACTCAGGCCCCGATATAATGGATTTAGGCAAGCACCACACGCCAGAGCAGCGAGAGTAATCACAAAAACTGTTATTTAAAAACATAAAAAAAAAACGTTGATTATTTTTTACGGCAGTGATAAGCGAAATAAATATACGGATGACCGCCTAACCAAGGGGTCCGCGGGTTCAAAGTGTCGTCTATTGCACTCGTTTATTAACAACAACAACAACAACAACAACAAGAACAACAATAAACAACAATAAACAACAACGTCAACACCGTCACCAGCTGCTGTTAGCAACGGCAATCAGCCACAGTGGGAATAATGACAGCAACATGCGCCCGTGTGCGACGATAGTGTCGCCAACAACAGCGGACTGTTAGTCAGCATAAATGCCTAATAGCAGCATGGGCACATGCACATGCACATGCATATGCGAGTGTGTGTGTGTGCTTGTGTGTTTTCACATAAATCAAGGCACACATGCATGTTTTGCACTGTAAATCGCGTTAAAGCGCAACACTTAAATAATTTATTTTAAATTGATATGGACAGTCACAACAACAGCAACAACAGCACAAACAACAAAAACAAAAAACAACAACAGTAACACAAACAACAAAAGCAGCTAAAAAAAAAAAATCAACCCGCTTTTATCCCCATAAGATCCTCAGGTCGCTGTGCGCATATGCGTCGCATATTTTGGAATTTTCCATTACATTTTGGCGGCATCATCGGCAACACCAGCGTCTGTCTGTCTGTCTGTCTGTTTGCCTGTCTGTCTGTCTGTCTGTCTGTCCGTCCGTTTGTTTGCATGTCCGTCCATTTGTTTGTGTTTGCATTGCTGCAGCGATTGGTGCGCACACGATTGGGTGCCATTCATT
>JBAMBQ010002915.1:0-133724 GCA_037044495.1 Stegana nigrithorax
TAATGAAATTGGAAATCACGAAAACTCATTACAGAGCCCATCATGGGCGAACGGCAAAACGTTAAAATAGTACACAAAAAAAAAAAAAGAAAAAAAAAAAAAGGAAAATAACAAAACTCACTTAATTTTGAAGACATAAAAAACTCAAGATTAAATTTAGATTTGACTTTTATTTATGTTTCTAAATTAAAAACCGGCACGCGAGCGATTTGGAGAACAGCAGGGATTTGAAGTCATGAGTGCAGTAAGTAAATTAGGCGTAGTAAGCATTCGGGGCGTGTCTAATGCGGAGTGTTTACTAATTAATAAGAAACCAAAGAACCAAAGACTTGTGACACACTTTCTTGACCTTTGCGCTGCGCTGGGCCATGAACTCAAACCAGCAGAGGTTCCTATGTAAAATGAATGCCAAGATTTTAATAGCCAATGGCTTGCATTGGATGGCTCTTATTTCTTAGATGGACTTGACCATTAAGAAAGACAATAAAGCTAACGAGTTGCAAGTTAGTTAGTCAACTTGTTTATTTTGTAATTGTGAAGCCAAGGCACCCACGTGCTGCTCATTGGCCGCCTATCGCTGCTTGGGGCATTAATTGCCAAGCAGCACCAACTGCCAACTGCCAACTGCCTTCCCCCGATGTCATGAAATGTCCATGCCAATGGCAACACGGCAACACTGGCATACGTTATATCTTTATAAACCCTTTTCCAAACTCGAAGCCTATACTGTGCTGAGGTTCTTGTGTTGACTGCCACTTGGCACTTTTCACACATTACAGTACATTTGGCTCTGATGCGTATTTTCACTTTGGAAAAGTACCCAAACCGACTCTGACTGACTGGGCAACTGTTTGTGCAAGCAATAAACACTTATTAGAGTTTAGCTCAGTTGTTCGCCTATGTTCAGCCGTATTGCGTTGGTAGGCACCACATCGAATGCGCTAATGTATGATTTAGAGTGCGGCTGAGTTAGCTAGTGTTTCTTTTATAACCTGCCTGTTGATTTATGCCATTACACGTTCGCTCGCGAAGCTTATCACGTGCAGCGTCTTGGCTGCTATTACGCTTTATTTGATCAATGATAGCTATTTGAATTGAAAAACACTCATAACTTGGCCTTTTTATGGAAGCAGTGAATCATGCCAATTGAGTTCCCTCCACGCGCTCGAAAACAATGCGATAGTCAATATTGCCACATTTACAGTCGCGCCCCCGTATTATTCACACGGCTGCCATTGTGCGAAACCAGTTAAACAAAAAAGAAAGAAACCGCAAATAAAACGTTCGCCAAACAAAACCAGGTTCCGCATTCCGCATTCCTCCTCGCTCTGTGCTACTAACTCAGCGAGATGAGTCAATCATCTGAGCAAAGCGTTTGTTCACTATTTAAGAAACGGCGGCCACTGTTGCTAATTGTGTTAAATAGCGATTTGCCGGAAACGTCATATCGTCCCAGCAATTTGACACGTGTTTATATAACTTCTCGCATCGGAATTGGGAGCTCGACCCATTTGTAATTTGAAACCAAAACAAACTACTTTGCAGTTTTTCAAGTTGCTCAAAAGCAATCGTCAATGTGTGCTAAATGAATTTTTTATCGAAAGGTCGAAACACTTAAGTAGTCTTGCACTGTGGGCAATATCGAATATCAAATTGTTTTAAGCACTTGTGCTAAAATTCAAGTCACATATGACAAATTTTTTGGCCTAGAGAGTTGTGCGTCATCGCGCAAAAACCCCGAGCGATTCGGTGAGATAAGCCAGAAAAAGCAAAGCGAACGTTAACAAAATGGGAAACTGGTTTCCCTGTGTGTTGTATGTACTACTTAGTGCGAACAATGAGTAGACTAATTAATATATTTGTTCAGTTGTTACCCAATTCTTCAATAAAGTTTAAAATTAAAAAGCTACGTCGGCAAAAAGGCACAAATTGTGCTTATTATACATAAATCGTATCTGATTCTTTTAACCAACTCCCACAACAGCATAAGGCAGCATTTATTCAAAACGTGTAGTTCATTTACCTTTGTGACACATTTACAGTTCTGTATTTATGCTTTGTTTTTCTTTTTTTTTTTACTTCAAGTCCACATGAGGTAAAGGTTTTGCAAAGAAAGTGCAATATGTGCAAACGTGCAGCGATCGAAACATCGCATTCACGCACGGCCTGTCTGTTTTATCAGTAAAGCAAATATGGCGTTGAACCGCAAGTTATACTTTTATATATTTTTAACTGCGTTTTGATCTGCTTAGTATGAAACTAATTTCTTTGCTAGAATTTTTTTCAGCAAAAACCCCTATCATGAATTTCTTTAGAGTATCTTTTTTCCTCAAGGCAGACAAAAGTTCATATTACAGCTAGCTAATGTAATTTTCAAACAAGGCAATTTTGAACGCTTATCTTTTATCATACCAAGTAACTTCCCATAATATTTACAGGTGTTCCCCATGCTTAAGTTGCGTACATCCCGGATATCCCATTTATTACTCTTAATAAAAAAATTTAATACCATTGGTTGGTTAATCATCAAACATAAACGTGTTTTGTAGCTGCAGTTATTTAAACAATGTGAAATGTCTAATTATAAAACGTTTTATGTAAGAAACTTTTTGCAACAACAATTATCAACAACAGAGGCACTTTAAGAGCGCCGTTGCGCGGCGTTGCAAAACAAAGAGCACACGAAAGAGATGGTAGCTGAAGGTCGCAATGCGTTTGACAGCGTCAACAAAAAAGTTTTAATTTCATAAAAAGAAACGATATCACTCACGCGGAAAACATTTAACAATCTTACAATACATTTGCGTTAGTAGTGTAAACATTATATGACTTTGATTATTTGTAATAATAATCTATTCGATTTTTGTGTGCACTTACCGCATAGTAAAATTAAAACATCGAGTCCCACGCGGCAAAGTATTCGCTTGTTTGTGTCCATTTTAATTTGAGGATTTGTGTTGCTGTTGCTGTTGCTGTTATAAGTATTGCCGTAGTTATTATTGTTGTTAAAAAGTTGTGTTTGTTGTTGCGCCAAACGAACTTCAATATTGTTGTTGTTTATAGCAGCAACTGTTGGCGCTGAAGTTTCAGGAATTCTACCTACAATGCGACTGTTTCTGGCCAAGTTTACCGCTGCCGATGTTGTTGGTGACGCAGCCGTTACTAACAACGTTGTTAAGTTTTCGTCGCTTATTCGACTTTCCGGACGTCGAAGCGGTGTTGTTTCGCTCGTAGTCGATTCGTTACTCATTACACAGCTGTTGCCGCTAAGCTTTAATATTATTAGCTATACTAAAACGAGTTTGTGTGCAAAAAGCTTGCTTGCCTTTTGACAGCTCTCTCCAATCGTACTTATTTTCTCTCTTTAATTTTACTGCTGCTGTTGTTGCCGGCAATGAACTTGCAAACGGATGCTCTTAAAGCTTTCTTGTTAAGCGCTCAGTTTACTAACAACAAATACATTTTGTTTTTCTTATTTATTTCAAAGCCACTGCAGGTAGAAATATGCATAAATATCTGGGGTTCCTCTCAAACTGTAAATAAAGGGAGAAGGCAATGGCAGATAATTAATAACAAAGGACTGTTTGGTATATAAAATCTGTTATGCTGCACGGTTTTGTCAGTAAAGTAATAAAGAAAAATATGTTGAAAACTGTACAAACAATCAAATGATGATGCATAAAGGTTGCACTCAGCTGAGCGAAGCAAAATGCACTTTTATGTTAATTATTTGTGTGCTTCTTAGCTATGAATCACCATTCAAGTGTCAATCTTAATTATTAATATTTTACGAGAAAAAAAGAAATATTCAGTTAACCTCAAAGATATAATAATGTTGCTGCTGGTTTACGATGCTGTATTCACGCACTTTGCGGTGCATTGCCAAAGAATTCTGAACATTTAGAGCAAACAAAGTATGAGTATGCTTTTTTGGTTTGGATACGACGGATTACCACAAATTGTAGATTGTCACTTCATAAAACTCTAAGCAAAAAGCTGTTACAAGTTCTCATTGACGTTTAATTGTTGTTCATGCTTATGTACAACAACAACCAAAAGAAAAAACAATTTGAGGCACTTGCACATTGAGCAAAAACCAAAACAAAAGCGTTTACTGCACACAGCCGCCAGCCAACTTATGACAATCGGCAATGCAGCAAAAGTCAGCAGCCTTTGTCATTGAACTTGTGCCGCAGAAGAGAACTTTTGACAGCATAATCAAAGTCACTTGTGGCAACACGGTGGGTGACCTTTTTGGGAAACTCTGAGTGCCAAAGTCATATTAGAACAAAGAAATTTATGTCAAGTGCCAGCACCGATGGCTTGAAGTTTTAAATAAAACTGCAGCTGGCAACAATGCAGTCAACGTGCGTGAGAATGTCATTAGCAAAGCCATTTAAATTCGATACTATAATACAAATTGGTTTTGCATTACAGTAATAGGCAAGTAATCTCAAATGAAATGTCAGCGTGTTCAAGAATTATGTCAATAAACTATAATTTGACAATAACCAAAATGCTAATGCTATAGTGTGTGAGATCTAGTCAGTTATTTTTGTTGTGCTTATCCACATATTTTATTACTGGGCGTGGCAAATAGTTGTGGCAACATTTTGCAAACCATCAGAACTTGTTTAGATTTTCTTTATACACATACATACATACATACATACATACATACATACGTTTATACATAGTATAGGTAGACTTTGACCAATTTGCAAACAGCAATCAGTGCCTAAAGTTGTTAAGCGCAAGTCTACAATTAGATACGATTCAAAGCAATTTGATGCATTCTGATTGCAACATTTTAGGGCATTCATGGCCGAGCTAGGCATTAATTTGACGTACGAATTGTTGGCTAGAAACCATCAATCAAATAATCACGACAAAACGAGCTTGGCTGCAGCCACTCTGGCCAGCCAATAAAGGCAATCGATACGATCCGATCCGATCCGTTCCGATCCGATCGACAACAAACGACAACAACGACCGTCAGAAACCACAACGCAATCGCGCACGATCGCTTGTTAGGAGGAACACTTCGCAATGGCCCGCTAGGCTAGCTGGGCTAGCAAATACGCATAGATAAGCATCTGTAAGACGTTGTACCGACGATGCTTGCATACTTGCTGCGAGCTGAAGTAGCCTCGCTTCCAAGTTGCTTGCTACGTTTGCTTGGTTGGCTGCTCGGTTGCCCAGTTGCATCTTTGGCTGAAATTGTCAAGTTCGATTATGTTAACTCGGCGGAGCGAATCATTCATGGAATTTATTTTTAGCTAGACGACGACGACGTGGTTGCAAGTCGTTATTCTTTTCGTTGTTGTTGTTGTTGTTACTGTTGTTGTTGGCGAAGTTTTTGCTGTTGTTGCTGCAACCAGTTTTTACGTGTTATTTCTGTTGTTCTTTTTAATTGTCTGAGCTGAACCGCGAGCTGCTTATGCATGATGCATTCGTATGAACGTGTAAGATGGATTGCACTGATCAGTGAGAAGCAGCATTTGCGAATTTTGTTTATTCATTTTTGTTGCCACAAAAATGAGAAACAAGCAGGAAAACATATCTCAAAGCGACTTAATTAAATTTTAATGATATTATCTTGGTACTTACAAGCAACTTGAGGATGCTTTATGGGCATTAAAAATGTTTTTAAACAATCAAAATTGCCCGTAGTGCTTCGGAGGGTTGTCGTGTGCAACTTCTGTGTACGAGTATTTGTGATTCAGTTGGGGTTTGCGTAATGAAAAAAAAATGAAAATGAAAGTGAACATTTCAGTATCGATGATTTATTAATCGATTTATCATTGTTACTTGTTTATTCACTGCATTAGGAAATTAATTTTATCTTATCAGTTGATAAGCGATTTAAATGGGGTTCACTGAAATCGTGTGCAGTACCAGACAAAGTGTCGAATTATCTAAAGTTAGGAAAAACGAGGCCATTCACTATATGCATACCTACATATAAGCTGTACAAGAAGTCAAGTAAAAATCTTGACTAGTAATAAATAAAAAATAAATAAAATTTCCTTTGATTAAGAACTTTGCAGACAGGTATTTATAAATTTCTAAATATAAATATAAAAAACAGCTGAGCTACACTTTATTTTTAGGCAAACATGAATAGTATTTTGTGTTTAATCAAATATTGGCAAAAAATAAATATTAATAAAATTAGGCTGCCTGTGGATAGTGAACTTTCCTGAGACCTGCTAGGAATTTATTTTGGTTTCATTATAAAGATTGGTCTTATAGTAGTTTCTAAACTTTTTAAGCATTTTTAAAATAAAAGAAACTCATGTTATAGTTTTAAGTTGCCTAAATAAAATATGTTGGGTAATTGTAGTAGTTATATGAGGCAAATGAAGTGTCTTGAAAAAATGAACTGTGCTTTCTTATCATTTGTGTACACTTTGATTACTCTGATTCGGAAAAATACCGAAAAATAATATCTTTAATTTTTAATGAAAACAGTTTCGAGTGGACATCTTATCGTTATTAATTTTTGATTGCACACCTACTATATTTTTTTTTTTTGTGAGAGTGCGAGGGTTCTATTAGATAAACTGAATTCTTTAAACCAGCTAATGAAATCTTTTAATTTAATTAAAATATTTCAAAGTAACCAATTGAGCCTAGCGCCATCACAGTGCATATCAGTGCAATAATGCAATGGCATATTATATCTGCAAGTAAATTGCAGCAGATTTGTGCCTGGAGATTTGAGGTGCTGCGGCGGAGCGGTGGGCATGTCGGTTACGATGCGCATGTCATGGAATTTCGTGTGCAAAGGACACGTATACGGGAACGTGGCTGTGAGCAAATATCTGCGCCAGTTTTTGGCTTATTACTGCGTTGTGCATATTCACATGCGTACACACATGTGCATATAGATACATTTAAATGATTATCATTGAGTTGCATGTAGCTGGCGGTGGATGCCACCAGCGGCGTGCCATGCGGCGAAATGAGGTCAAGCTGCGCATGAAAATAAATGTTTTTTTCCTGAAAAGTTTCTATTTTTAGTCCTTAAGATTAAAATCAATAAATTAAGCTTTCTACTTGCATATATTGAAATTAAAAAAAAAAACGAAAAAAGAAGGACCCACAGCGGAATGATTACAAAAAAATCATTGAACAAAAAAGAGTGTGCAATGATATTGTCCAAGTTCATTGAACAGCATTTTCCATTGTAGGCATACTTTTTCATTGCCATCACAAGTCAGACACATGCCAGACAAGCAACTCGAAGGTAATCTGAAATGTTGCTGGGCACATGTGTGTATGTGTATGTGAGTACCATGTTGCGATATGCAGACAAGTTGTCGTCTTACACGTAGCGGAAGGAAAACTGAAACCATGGCGCGCATTTGTTTCGTTTTAATTTGTTTATATTTGTGTTGCCACAGGTTGTTCTTGTTGTACATGATTTGTTGGACAAGACGGTGTTGTTTAGCACTTTAAGCAAAAAACAAAACGAGAGAGCGACGGAACAGATAAAACATAAAACAAAAACGTTTGGCATTGAGTGTTTTTTTTTGTTTTTTTTTGTTTTTTTTGAATGGATCATGCGTTACGTCGAACATGAGAATGCCTTAAAGAAACTGAAGCATGAGAAAATACATTGCACATATGTACATTCAGCGCATATACGAAATTTATTTGCAAACAATAAAATTTCAATTTCAATTTGAATTTTCGCTTTTCGCTTTTTAAAACATTTATCTGGCAAATAGCCAAGTGTTAAAAATCCTTTCGTGCGTTCATAAAATACTTGCAATATTCTTTCACTTGTTTGGCCGAATGCTTTATTTCATTGGCGCGTTCTTGAAAAATAAATAACCATTTCCTTTGTTTTTTCGAATAACAATAAGCTAAATACATACATACAAACATATATGAATTTCGTAACTCAGTCGATATGTATTTATTTATCAATAAATCAAGACAAAATAAGCCAAGTATATACATATGTATAATTCTACCCTCTTAACGCATTACTTGCTTTATAATGGAAGCGTCATACCAATTTGGCCAAACTGATAAAATTTGTCATAACCCTTCAAGCGAAAATGATTTGGAAATTGCTGATAAGCACAAGAAAGCAATTTTTATCATACATATTCGTGCATATTCACATTTCGCCGCACACGCATTACATTGCAGTTCATCATGGGCGAAACGACGCCAAATGTGCAGACTCGGAGTGTTCCCTTTGCTCTTCATTCGCAAAAACGCAATGTTCAAGAACCGCAGAGCCACATGCCAACTGCCGGCCTTGACCATGCGGGAAAAAATCAACATTAGCGCAAAACCAGAAGACCGACGGCGAGTGATATAAACGAAAGAATTAAAATGAAATGCGTGAGCGTTAAAATAAACAAAAAATCGATTTTGATTCAGGCAGCACCGTGCAAGGTATTATCATTTCTTGTTTCGTTCAAGTTTTGTTTGTTGTTTTCTTTGGTTTTTGTTTTTTTTTTTTTTGCTCTTTCCTTTTGAGTATTATGCAAATAAATGTAAACATTTTTAATTTTAGAATATTTAGTATACACTTGTTTATATTTAGTGTATTGTTTGTTGATTTTGAATTTTCCGCACTATTTTTTATGCATCAGATAGACCAGCAGCAGCTATGTATATATGTACATAAGTAATAAGAATTGAAAAGCTAAATAAGTTCATTATTTAGAATAAGACACATGCAAAATGAATTTTCAAAAACTGCAAACAATCATTACCCCGTGAGGCACGAATTTTCTTAATTTTTTTTGTTTTTTGGAAAATATAACGTTGGAAATCGTTTTTAATTTAGGCAAATTTATTTTACTAATCAATTTTATGATCTAATATTTTGATTGTTTGGTCACGATTGCATTTAACAAAAATCAACGAACAAATTTAAAAAATTCACAAATAGACAAAAAGCGAGTCTTCCAAAGACCCGAATCCACAACCGATTGAATTCACAATTAACAGACGACTAAATTCGTTGGTTTTTTTTGTTTTACTTCTATCTCAGCGACATGTTTATGAACATTTGTTATGTTGCGCAACATTCTAAGGCGAGATACAAGTTGCACTGGCAATGTCGGGGTGATGGTGTTTTTCTTACAAGCGAATCCTGCTTGAAAGGAATATTTGTAGACGCAAGCATATTTTCACAAAAATTGTAAACAATTCTAATTGTTTATATGAAAATTGGATAATTTGGTTTTATTTAAAAGTTATGTTATATTGACAATAAATGAGCTTAAAAAATATTAATAGAAATGGCTTCTATTATTTTTGCATATACAGTGAATCGCCACTTCTTATAACCGGACAAAAACACTGCGACGGCGAGTGTCGTCCGGTTATGAGGAGTTTCACTGTACACAGTATTTTACTTATATGCATTTATGTATAGCCAAGTACACGATTATCGGTTATATGAAAACATCGCCTATAAGCCATATTGACTGTATTGAATTCTGTTTTTTGTTTTGAAAAAGTGAACAAAGTTTATCTAAGCAATGAAGTACATACGTAAATTGATCGAGTTAAAATTATTGCAGCTGTGTTGCAGTTGCAATTAAGTTGCATATCTTATCATAAAATGTGCAAAGAAAGCATTTAAAGCCTTTTACTGCTGTTGCTTAAAAGTTTATTCAATTGAATATTATTCAGCTTGCTGCAACATGTTGCTCATGTTTCGTAAAGCGCAGCAGCATGTTGCAATGCGGAAAAACAATTGTGTTTCCACACAAAATGTGCTCTCTCTGATCCTCGATTCGCTCCAGAGAGTGACTTTTTTGTGGCACAAATTGTTGTTGCTGCCATGGGGTTTGATGAGTTTTTGTTTTTTGTATTTTTTTGCAGCAAAGCCAAATGGTGATTTTCCGGCTGATATTTCTTCGAAGAATTTTCAGTTCTTGAGCTGATGTTGCGCGGGAATGTCGTTGGAGCGGAAAGCGTTTTGATCAGCGATCTCGTTTTGTTGGTTTTCGTAAGCGCGATCTTTTCGCGTTGATGTTAGGTGCGCGCATGCGAGCAAAGGATAAAGCAATAAAACCGTGTAAATAATCTTGCAATAAAAGCGCAATAAGAAGTAATGAAATAAAATATGCAGCGATAAACAAATATTGCCGATAAAAAAAACATTGAATAAAAAGCCAACTGTAAACATTGTAAAAAAAAGAAATGCTTTGGTCAATGTGCGCGCCTTGTTTGCTTTAAATGTCGCCAGCAATATTTATTTAAATTTTTGACTTCATTGCGTTTGGCACGCTACCTTCGCCAACTCCTCTTCTGCTTTGCTCATTTTCGTAACCCAGTTATTTTATCGACCACGTCTTTTATTATTACTTATTGTGAGTGCGCATTCCCTTATCGAACCGATCGCTGTTTGTTTGGGTTTTCTTGTTTGCCGGTGAAAAGCAGACGACAAACGAAGTTAAACTTACCCGCGGCTAAGTGAAGTGTGTGTGTTTTGTGTGTGTGCGCGATGCGCGTATTAATCGCCAGATAAACAAGTTATCCATTAGCACTTGGCTTACAGAATTTCCAATTTCATTTCATTTCATTTTTTTGTTTTTTTTTTTTTTGTTTTTAACTAAACAACAAAATCAAATATTTGTGCAATTGATAAGCAGCGAAAGTGCTCAATGAAATCTCAGGCAGCGGCGGCGGCAACAGCAGCAGTCAAGAAATGCATTAAGAACACAATAAGAGCATAAAGATTAAAAGAAACGCAATCAATTTATTTTATTACTTAAACGCCACATCAGCCGCAGAGTAAGCAGAGCACGGGCGATCGTTACTCAGCTGCTGAGCGTTTAATTGAAACTGATTGCAGTCAGCGCAGCTGCTCAACCTCAAGCTCAAGCTCAAGCTGCATCTCAAGCTCCAGAAGGGCCCTGCGACATGAGCAGTCTAAGGCCGGCCAGCGTGTGCGACACAACGCCGCTGCAGCACTTCGAGAGTCAGAGCAGCAGCGGTGAGGAGCCCTCGTCGCCGACAGCGGCAAGTATTATCGCGGCGGCAGCAGCCGCAGCCGCAGCTGAGTCGGTTGCTTTCATACCGCCGATTTCAATCACAACAACAACAACAACAACAGCCCCAACTGCGACACCTGGTGCAAATCGCAACACTTCGCTGTCCATGCCGGCAGCCGCCAACACAGCTACAGTGAACACTCCGACGCTGACGACGGTGCAGCAGAACAACAACAACAATCACAAAATCGAATTGAATCTTCCGCACTACATAAGCAACGACGCGACGTTGTCAAGCCAGAAAATGAAGTCGAACGGCGTGCTCAGGATAATGGGTCGCGTGCTGCTCGACCTGGCCATGCTCTGCTGCGGTAAGTGTAGGCCAACAACAAAGCCTGAACTGTATTTCTGTTATATGTATGCCAGCGCAAGTTCAATTGGTTTTCTAATTTAATTGGCAATAAAAAGCCACCAACTGACAACTGCCCATTGCCAACTCGGGACACATGCTGGCTCGCGTAACTTATTGGCTTGGCTCCACATGATTCACACACATCTCGCACAGTTGATTGGCATGATTCACACTTTATTTATGTACGCCCCATAAACATATACTTTGAATAATTTTATCAGCAGCTTTATTCTCGCAATGGCATTGGAGCCCTTCATACGACGCAGCATAACATATACACACATGGCATATGTACATTTTAAACAGAACACGAACACGAACACGAACACGAAGGACACAGGCATAAATTAGCAGGAAAGATGTGAAGACTCTTGGGTCAGCTATATGTTTCGGGCTAAACTTCAAAGCTGCCATGAGCCAGAGATTTGCATGCTAAACAAAAGGACACTTCCAAACACCCCCCAACATGCCATGGCCAAGGACTTTCCGTTATGTGTGTGTGTGTTCGCTTGTCCGTGACTAAGCATTTTGCAGTTGGTCTATGATCGGCATATCTTTGCTTCTTACGAAACTGCCAATATGCGCATACCTCACTGAGGTGGACATTGGCGAATGTTGTCAGCATTTTATTGTGACTTCTTCGCTTTTATCTCTCTGTCTCTCTCTCTCTCTCTCTGTCTCTCGCTTGGCATGTTGGTCGGCGCTTCTTGACTTTTATGACTTGCTATCAACACGCGGGGCCAATTGATCTTTTGCACTTCAACATTCGATCTTCTTTTTTCATGACTTTTTTTTCAATAGTTGCTCCCGGTTTAAGTTTTTCGTTCGTTTCGTTTCGTTTTATGATTCACACAACGCGCTGCCGCTTTTTAATAGGAGTCTAGACGAGACTCGACTGCAGCTTAATATGTTTATTTAATTAATTTTTACGCTCCATTTATGTCGCTTAGCTAAGCACAGCGTCACACATTTCCCAGATAACGCAAACAAACCCCAACAAAGCGACGACATCAGAGTCAGCGCCAAGTAGGACAGAGTATCCTAGGCTTGGCTTTGATTTCAGCTGACCTGAAGTCAGTTGTGTTGGCCCAAAAACCCCAAGTGAGTGAAAGTGACAGGATGCGTTGTTAAAAAAAAAAAAAAACAAAAAAAGATGCTAGCCAAATGCGTATTAAATTGAACCTACGTGAGCTACTTAGTGGCATTTGTTGGTGTGTGTGTGTGTGTGTGAAATGTATGAAATACATTGTGAAAAATGGGGGGCGCTAAATGAGCACAAACTGATGTCGAGAGGAAGCGTCTCATTGTGCGAATAAATGAAGCTTTGCCAGCTAAACACTTCTGTTGAGTATTTATGCCACAAATATTTTATTATCAAATTAATAAAAGCACAACAGCAGCAGCAGCAACAACAATAACAACAACAACAGCAGCAATATCAACAATAATAACAATATAAAAAAAAGCATTGCAATGATTCGCACGGCGGCGCATACTCGCTGGAATATGGCACAAAATTGTATCTTTTCATTTGCACACGTATCTAACCGAATAACATTGTACCAGCAAATGCCATGAATAACAAAATGAAAAAAAAAAACAAAAACAAATAACAAACCAATGCAGACCCCAATGGTCACTTCAATCAGCCGCCACAGAGTATCTGCGTAGTTGCCTATCTAAGTATCTGAGTATCTGCGTATCTGAGTATCTGCGTATATGCCAAGTGCACAAATCGAGTGGCTCTGATTTATGCAAAGCCTAATTCGATTGCTGCAGAAATGAGTTTGTGAACGTGTGTTTATATTTTCATTTTATTTATTTTTAATTTTCCCTTTCTGCTATTGTAAATAATTGTTAGGGTCAAGGGTCACACATCACAGCTAGCATAACATAATAGTATCTATTGTATACTATGTTGTTGAATTTGTAGCAAAAATGCATTTAGTGATTTGAACGTAATTTGTGATTGCTTTGCAGTTGGCTTGCCCATAATTGGCCTGAGTCTGTGGGGCGAACCGAATAAACGCGGCTTCTTCTGCAATGACGAGAGTCTGAAACATCCGTACAAAACCTCAACCATACGCAGCTGGATGCTGTATCTCGTCTGTGTGGCCTTGCCGATCGCAATGGTAAGTACCGTTTGCCTTTCGAATTTAGCCGTCCGAATTTATTGCATCCGAGCGATAATCGAAAAATACGCACACACACATTTCCTATACGGCATGTGCGAATATGCATGAGAACTCGGAACTCGCAGCGCACACAACGACACACTTGCACACATTTGTCGGTATGCCTCGCCGCGCTCCATGAGTATGCAGATATATGTATATATACAGACAGACAGATATATGCACTTAAGCAAGTGCAGAGCATGTGACTCGGTAAAGCACTTTGTGCATTAGGAGACAGACGCGCGACGTGAGCGAGGCAAATCGTCATGGGCGCAGGCCAAGGCATGTGCAACGTAGGCGTGCCACATGCGGCGTCCACTGGCGCAAATTGGGCGAACACACGTTGGCAGCACGCTGTGCCTCTGGCCTACGGAATCGCACCTTGGCCGGCCTGTTGGCTGCCGACAAGTGCAACGCGAACGTGACAAGTGCCTTGGCCAGCAATTACACGACGCAACCCATCAGCAAAGTGCTGCTTGGCTGCCATTTAATTTGATTCCACATACCCACATACGTGTTTATTACTGAAGGTATAACATTTAACAATAGACAGCAGATCATCATGCTACTTATTATTGTTATTATGATTTTGAGGTTAGGTATATTTGTATATCTCGCGCCTTCTAACTTATGCGTATGACAATTCTTTGTGACAATTTGCATAGATCATCATCATCGAGTTCTATCGCTCGAATGACCAGAAGCATCAGAACTACACGAGCTACTCGAGCACTGGCTATGCCTTCTGCCACCTGGCGCTGCCGGACTGGCTGATCGAGTCGTACAGCAAAGTTGGCGTGCTGATCTTCGGCTGCTGCGTGCAGCAGCTGACAACTGACATTGCGAAGTACGCGATTGGACGCTTGCGTCCCCACTTCTTTGCGGTATGCGTCAGACATCTATCCACACGAAATCTAATGCACAAATCACGACACTTCACACTGTACACACAGGTATGCCAGCCGATCATGCTCTACGGAACCACATGCAATGACAGCACGAACGCACATCGCTATATCGAGAATTACACCTGCTTCGGCGGCGGCGATGCCACTGCGAAACTGCTAAAAGACGTCAATCTGTCTTTCCCAAGTGGCCATGCGAGTTTCACCTTCTTCACGATGCTCTACACGGCGGTGAGTATGCGTCGGCTTTGTCGGCAAACTGAGCCTGAGCCTGAGCTGTTTAATATGCCATTCTGCCATTCTGCCACTTTGCCATTTGGCGAATGCATGCCTTGCCCTTCTTTGTACAGATCTACCTGCAGCAGCGCATGCACTGGGCACGCACCAAGATGGTGAAGCATCTGCTGCAGTTCCTGTTCGTGATGTTCGCCTGGTACACGGTGCTCACGCGCGTCTCCGATTACAAGCATCACTGGACCGACGTGCTCGCGGGATCCGGCATCGGCATCACATATGCATTCATTGCGGTGGGTATTAGCTGAGGCAGCTCCTCGTTATAATGCGCTAAAATTCGATTTCTCTTTTGATGCCCTGCGTCAACTGCTTCCCGCTCTCCTCTTGCAGACGTCAACGCTTTGGTAATGGGAAATATGCCTGGCTCGGCAATCCGCAGCGGATGCTTCAATTTTAGAATAGTTTTATGCTTTAATATTTTATTTTATTTTATTTTATTTTAATGTATTTTATTTAATAACTTACTTACTACTTAACTGCTTTTAGTGCACATACACACACACACACACACACACACATACATACATAACATACATGCATAGCTGGCAATATTTTACACAATAAGTTTTAGATGTTAAACATGTTTACAATAAAAGTTCATTGAAAGTGACTTTCCATTTGTTTTTCTTTTTCTTTTGTCGTTTTCGTTTTTTTTGTGTTTTGTGTTTTGCTTCTTAATTGAAAGCATTCAGGCAGAAAACGTTTGGACAAGTTTTGCAGTTTTCCTGCTCAATTAAGTAGTTTGTCTTTTGCCGCCAAGAAAAAGCAAACAAATTTTTATCAAATTCACATTATGTACAGCAATTTAAATGTTTTTCATTCATTAAACAAATTGCTGCTTACAACGCATAAAAATCAAAATAAATTACGAATAACTTGGCACTTTGAATACCATTGCATAATGCCAAGTGCACACACACACATACACACACACACACACACACACACACACACACACACATGCAGCTGATGTGACGCCTGCGCAGTTGGCCAAAACTAACAACTGCCGCACATGGGCACATGGGGGGGGGGCACATGGGGGGGCACATGGCTAATGGCCTTTGGGTGGCAGGCAAGACGCCATAAATGCTAAATGTTAAATGGAAACGAAGCCAGCGAAAAATGCTGAATACGTTCAAAATTATGGTAACCATGCAGAATTACCATATATGACCCGAATTGACTTGAGAACATTTGCCATTGTTGCTCACATTCAGTTAGCATATTTCGTTGCCGACTGCTTTGCAAGTTTGTAACGACTACAGTGAAACCTGCACTAAACGCTAAATTTCTGTTTATCGCGGCCAGACCAGACGCATGCACAATTAACGCATATAGACGACATTTTAGTTAATCATGTCTATTGGCCATGAGTGCCTTGAAGCTTGGAAGGCATTGTGGCAGACATAAGGTAAGCATATATGTACATAAGTTCCATTAGCTGGGCTGACTCATCTGAGGAGGGGCCTGGAGATGAACGTCATACCTTTCTGTGTTTCTGGTGAAAATTGTGTCGCAGCTTGGCATGAATCATGACCATTTTTTATTGTTGTCAGGCGTCAGGCATCAGTTGCCGCCTTTATGAGTATTTGCGCGTATTTGTGAGTATTTGTTTGGCAACAGCGCTGCTGGCATAAGCTTAGAATTCGACACTGCAGACCTGGTTAATTAGTTTTTGTGCTGGTTGCTGTTTAGCAAAGCTAAGCATTTGCCATATGCAATGCAAAAGAGCAACAAAAATGTGGAAAACTGTTTTACGGACAGGAAACAGGTTGGGTTGACACAAGCAAAGCTTTGAATAAGATTTTCATAACTGCAACAACAACAACAGCAATAGCAACAACTTGGCCTATGCGCATGCGCATGTTCAGCCTTTGCACCTATGCGTGTTTTTTTTTTTTTTCTTTTTTTTGTATTTCAATTGATGCATGTTATGTAGCATACTTTGTATGCTCATGTATAGGATACGCACGCGTGGAGTGAAGTGAAGTGAAGTGGAATTGAGTGAAGTATCTTTGTAGCTAAAACTGTTGCTGCTGCAGCCTGCAGACTGCCACCGATTTGAGCATGAAAAATTACAATGTCCGTCTGTGAAAGCCAGGCGAGGCATGCAGCACACGATTTGCATATTAAGCGAATTTATGACGACGTCCACTCAACACCAACTGCCCAACTGCTTTCATGGTGATTGGTGATTGGTGATTGGTGATTGCTGTCCGTCCATCGACTGCCTTGACTGCCTAGATGCCTGGATGCCGGAATGCCTGAGCTGCCTGAGCTGGCTGAGCTGCCACTCGAAGGTGCCGGCCAAGTGTTCTCTCTTGGCACTTGACGTTGTGTTCAAAGTGTGTTTTGTGTAATTATTTGTTGTACACATTTCAGTTATGTTCGATCGTTTTTTTTTTATACCCTGTACCAAAAAATGGTAAAGGGTATATTAAAGTTGTGCAAATGTATGTAACAGGCAGAAGGAGGCGTGGCAGACCCCACAAAGTATATATATTCTTGATCAGCATCGAAAGGCGAGTCGATATAGCCATGTCCGTCTGTCCGTCTGTCCGTCTGTCCGTCTGTCCGTCTGTCCGTCTGTCCGTCTGTCCGTATGAACGCACGGATCTCGGAAACGGTAAGACCTACAACCACCAAATTTGGCACGAAGACTCTGCCAATCCATAGGCATAACGAGTTTATTTTTTTTTTCGATATTCGATCTATAACATATAGCTGCCATAGGAATGATCGGCCGAAAAGCCATATTTAGTAACAAAAACCGCTTTATTTTTTAAGATATGTTTACCAAATTTGGGATTTAATTGTTTTACCTAATGCCCAATCACATATCTAAAAACTATGTATATCGGTTTACTATATCATATAGCTGCCATAGGAACGATCGGCCAAAAAACAACATTTACTGAGAAAAACTTTTTTGTTTATTAAGATATCGTTACCAAATTTTGGATTTATTGATTCTAAGTAAATTCAAATCATATTCCTAAATATGATAAATATCGGTGCACTATAACATATAGATGCCATTGGAACGATCGGCCGAAAAATGGCTTTTACAAAAAAAAATTATTTTTTCTTGAGATATCCTTACATAATGAATACAAAATATTAAAGCAACAAAAAAATATATTAAGTTTTGGCTTCGGTACAGGGTTTTCTATAGTCGGTTACGCCCGACTATAGCCCTGCCTTTCTAGTTTTAGTTTGATTTTTATTTATTTGCTAATGGCCTGAAAGTGATGAAGCCATTTATAAGAGAATAACAAACCCATCACGGCAAGATTTACGATCGTGCACAATGCTGCAGCTTGTAATGATCTGTTGCTGCCAAAAACATGCAACAACAACAACAACAACAACCAGAATCACAACAACTAAATTGTGTCTGCAATCATTCCCCAATTCCTCACTTCCCCACTACCCATTTCCAGTTGCAATTGCAGCTCCAGACAAATGTGTGAGTCCAATATAAATGTCAGACGTCGAGTCGAGCACAAATGCACAAATGCATTTCGATTCATTAACACAATTTCAAATTTGATGAAACATTTTTCAATTGCCCGCATCTGTTGGCGTTTTCCATTCAATGCGTGATAACAGTTCGAAAACTCAAAGATTTTCCTTTATCAAGTCACGCAATACATTGAATTGCACAATAAAAACTAAAAACCAAAAACCAAAAATCAAAAAAACCAAAAACAAAGCCAACAAAAAAAAAAAAATATGCAATGAAAACGAAGTGTTCAATGCTGAAAGTTGTCGACTGCGTTGACGCCGCCGAATGCATGTGTCAAATGATTTATAAAATGGAAAACACTCAGCGCAGCATTTTAAGGGCATTCAACAAACATGAAAACCAAAATGAAAATGAAAATGAAAATGAAAAAGAATATGCTGTCTGCTGCATATGCTTTCAAAACACTTGGCTTTTCTTCACTCAATTTGTAGACGTTGGCTTCACAAGCTTTTGTTGCTAATACAACAAGTTGTTGTTGTTGTTGTTGTTGTTGTTGTTGTTGTCCATAGTATGTTATGACATTTATTGCATTAATGATCGATTGCATGTATTGTCAGCCGCCCATGGCTTACAAGCAAAGGTTTGTATATCCCTCCTCCAATCTAAAAGTCGAAATTTCTAGTTTACTTTGCTTGCGAAGCTCAAAGATTGTCAAAGCCCACATTGGGAACAATAGGAAATACTGCCAAGCTGGCATATTAGAGAACATATGATTTTTCTACTATAAAGATAAACTTTATCATAAGTCAGTCCAAGTCAACTTTGAATCATTTGATTTATGCAATTATTTTTATAACAGTTATAAAAAATCGACTGCTGTGATGTTTTTATTCCAAACTAAGCAAATACAAAAGACATTCCACGCTTGAAAAGAGCCTTCAGCTGCGTAAACTATTTCGCACTGCAAAGTTCCAACTTCGTTTAACTGAACTGTAATGGATTGTAGGGGAGTGGATGGTTGTGGAGTGCAGTGCAGTGGAAAGTGGCTCACTGCCATTTGAGGAAATAGAAACTGAGGCAGCGTTTGATCAATAAAAAGCGTGAGGCTCAATTTTCTGCCGTTTAAGCCGTGATATCCGTGATATCCGCGACATCAGTTGGCACGCCTCCTCCACACGCCGCAGCCCATTGCACAGCGAATAGTGTGAAAAATCGTTAGGCGAACACCGATCGGTCATTACGCAGACAAAGGCGAAAATGCTATGGACGGCAGCGGCTCAGCTGGGCCAGCAGTTCAACCCCCAGCAGCTATTAATTTCAGCAGACCAGTGCAGTGCCTGCGTCGTTTTGCGTGGGCCTGCGCATGCGCATTTTTCATTGTTCCTTTGGCCGCTGCGGCACATATCCTACAATGGCTGCGCATAGACAGCAGGCGCACGTAGATACACACGTAGATAGGCACGCAGTCGGCCAGGCACAGTCGGCACAGTACTGACTCGCACATGGGTACGTGTGCGTGGATGCATTGCGTGTTGCAGTGCACAGCGCAGCACACAATAGGTGGCCTTTTTTTTATTATTGTGTTTTCTTTGACTGTTAGCCAGACAGACAACCGGACAGACAGACAGCCAGACAGCCAGACTGTCTTGCATGTGCAATTATTTATGATAGCCGATCTGACACTTTTGTTTTATCGCTTTTGTGCAAGTTTTGTTACTTTTTTACTTTATTTCGTTTTATTTGTTTATTTTTATTTCTTTGCTTTTTGGATTTTAGTTTTTGTGCATTTGAGTTCAATTAGCGTTGGGCGCAATTTAACTATATATATATATATATATATATATATATATATATGTGGACTACTGACTGCGTAAGCCAGCAGAGCTTTAGAGACACCAAATTCAAGTTGGATGTCCGCATTAGGCGCATAAAGATTATCCAGAAGATAAACTTTTATTTGCAAGCCACAGCAACTGGAGCAGCCATTATCAAACATTTGCAGACATCAGCCAGCTGCGAGTTCTGCCTGCTCATGCATATAAAACGCAAAACACGTTCATGTTGACATACATGTGCACACGTGTGTGTGTGTGTGTGTGTGTGTGTATCTAAATTATAAACATCGTCGTGCTTCGACATACTTCATTTGTACTTCATTATACCGTAGTTCGTACTTCGCATATACATACTGATCTCGCAACGTTCTTCCAGTGACCAAATATCGAAGAGTCAGCGCTAGCCACACAACAGCATATTGTAGACTGCCAGAGACATTCGAAAATAGTTCTGGAACTCTTTCGGCTTCGTCAGTCTCACCGCGCATCACTATATTTGAGCCCATTTTCTCTTAACGTCATCAACATAGGCGAGCAGCTCTGTCAAATGAAAAATAAGCCAATGCCATGGGATTCGTTGGCATATTTCGCGGCATTTTCAAGTAAAATAATTTCAAAGGATTTGCCACGGATACATGCGATGTGAACACGGCTTAAGGGAACTTCGCAATGCACGAGGTGTGAAAGCAGCAGCAGCAGCGGAACTTGTTCAGCAACCCGAAATCGCAAGCCAACGAAGGCGCAAGGCTGCACTCACCCCGCAGTGCCCCGGGCAGGCAATGTGACATTGCGGCATTACAACATTACGACGCAATAAACGTCATGACACCTTTAAATTATGTTTAAGCGCACGAATTTTTACGCCTTCCCTTATCTTCCCTTGCCTTGCCTTGCCTTACCCTGTCTTCGCTCAGCTCTGGCGAATTACACATATGTATTTAATAAGCTGCGTTACCCAATTGTTGCGAGCTGCTCTGAATTGTTGCCCGTTAATGCCACTCAATGTCTTTGTTGCGAAGATTTTCCATTTGAATGCGCATTTCAAAAACTCGCACACAGTTTTCCCTGTAATAAATGTCGTCACAGCAATGAATATCACAGCGCGGTGTGCGCACAACCCTCGGCTCGAGCCCAAGTAAATGTGAACAATTTTAACTGCTTTGTGTTGCCGTCGTTCAGTGCAGGCATAGACAGACGGACAGACAGACAGACAGACAGACACTGCTTTGCTATTCACTATTCTCTATACGCTGTTTGTTGTTTTGTTGCTTGTTGTTGTTGCCTTGCTTTGATCGCCTTTCTGCTTAGCAAGCCTGTGTGAAAAACCGATCGCCTTTGACACCTGTCACACATGCCGCCGCATGAGCCGCTGTACGCTGACAGCTCTTGGCCGCAGCGCTGCGCCGACTGACAAAACGCCGACACTACAAATCCCCAAATTAATTGCACGCCACTGGCCAGGAGACAGCCCAGCCGGCCGAATTGAAGTCCCACTGACAGTTTGTCGTGCCTGCAAGTGATATATGCACGCGAATTAGTTTCTCTTACACAAACATAGCCTAGCATAAGTAAAAACATACATATATACATATGTACACACATATGTACATACATATGTTAAGTGGCGCATATCGCCAATCCACACACAATCGATACAATGGTAAGACGTCGCTCGTTCCTCAGCTTATGACATTCAACATATCCGACACAACGTTGCTGGTTAAGTTTTTATTAAATCTATTCAAAAACAGCAGGCCATAAATTGGCTAAGTGCCTGAGTATGTTTGTGCGTATGTGTGTTTGTGTGTGTACAAGTGCACAGAGCAAACGCAACATCAAAGCGCAGCAAGCTTCTCTAATTACTATCACATGACATTTCATGTGCAAAATACATCTGACAATAAGCGCAAGCCAAAAGCTGTGCACATGCGCAAAGCATTTCCACTTCGCTGCCTGCTGTCTCCTCCTCCGCCAGCCTGCCTTCTTCTCCCAGCTCTCGCACTTGAACTCATTGCAAAGTGAACACGCTGAGCCAGCCGCCTTGTAACTGTACGATAAGAGATTTGCTAAATATTTTGATGGCATCGCCTTTCCATTTGGGCAGCGCCAATGACGGTGACGGGGACGGCGACTGTCAGTTGCCTGCCGCACGAAAACCACCGTAAATCCTATGCTGCCAATCCAGTCGGTGGCCACAACAAATGTTTTCCATTGCTTGTAGTTTTGTATTTGTTGTGTTTGCCTTCGACGTTTGCTTTTGGTATTATTGGCTACTTAGTACGTGTGCAACAACAACAACAACATGTCGCTTGTGACAAACAACGATGACTTCATCAGCAGCAACACACTTTGTGCCTGACATTTATTTTCTCACCATCGCACACACACACACACACACATGCATACACATAAATCCACCTCACTGAAGTCTAAGCAATTTTGCGATGGTTATTATACGGTACATTCGCTTATTGTCAGATTAATATAAAATTGATTGATTAATTGGAGTTCTGTAAAAGTTGGCAATTATTTTTTGAATAGAAGAAGAAAAATGTCATAAACTAGGGCACTTACATGGTAATTATTTTAATTGCGTATTTACCGTAAATGACTTTATTTAATTACGTTCCACAATTTGCATTCGTGTAGGTACGTAAAAGTTACGGTAATACGTTTGCCTAAGCTGTCCTAACTGTTGTCTCTAATTGCGTCGACCATCATTACGTGCATGTTGAAGTGGTTTAGAGAAGCGACTGCGAAATTGCAAGCCAATTACGCAGAACACAAAAGACATTTATGAAAATTGTTGGGCGGCAAGAAATTGCGAAATGGCACAAATAATCTCAACTAAGCGACCAAGGCAGGCAACGTGCGGCCACGGATTACAGCGAATCCCCTAATTGGGGCACTGACAAGTCCACAATGGATCATCTGTGAACATTTTTTGCAGAAATTATTCTAAACGCTGCCAATGTTTTTTCAATTAAATAAACGCAACAAATCGCTGCAGCAACGAATTTCCTTTATGCTGCTGCTAATGCAGCTAATGCTCTTGCTGTTGTTGTTGCTGTGGCTCGTGCATGCAAACATACATACATATGTATGTACATAAATATGTCTGTACGTATATAAGTCTGCATGTGTCATGTCTCGAAGACGCTAAACGATGGCAAGCGAAGGAAGTATTCAATTATTATCATTCCATGATTGCACTAATTTGAAGCATGCGCTACTTTTGCATTGCGCTGATCATGCGCTGATCTTGTTATTGGTATTCTGTACGTGTTTGTTGTTGCTGTTGGTGTTGTTATTGTTATTGCCCGTTGTTGAAGTTGTAAGGCGCATAGGCGCCAACGCAGTGCGAAGAGTCTGTCGTCGTAAAAACAAGCCAGAAAAAGAGAAGAAAATCAAATAAAATAACGACAGCCAAGTCCGCACTCGTGCAGAGTACTGGTGTCAAAGAGTCATGAATAATGCAGCATTTTCGCCTTAGGCCTGGAATGGCAACACCTCGCACTGGCATTAGTTGCACTTACGAAACGTGGAGTAACCTCCTATCCACCTACCTTAGAGCGGTACTCGATAGCCGTCATATTCACACACATACACACACACACACACTTGTGCACAGTATGTGTGTGGAATTTGCTTGGCACTAAGTGCAGCAAAACGATTTATCATTGCGAGTTTAGTTCATTTTATGAACGTTCCGCCCCGAACGTGCGGCCAGCAACGCATGATTTATGCATTTTTAATAATCGAATTAATGGAGTTAAATTTTTCAATTCATTAATTTTCCGTTGCGAGCATATCGAATTACATTACATTCAAACGTAAAAAAGCTAAGCAAACTCATCGGGCCAAATTATCTAGCAACTCTGTTTTAGAGGCAAAAGCGGCAAGTTCGGCCGGCCAATGGCCGATTATTGTATTCGATATGCTCTTCTCACAAAGCACAAAGCATGTTGCTTTCAAAATATGCCAACTACTTTGGCCAAGTTTGATTGTGCACATAGTTAGTGTTTCACGATTTACTACTTTAGCTCTTGCCAACAATAACAAACAACAGCAAATATTTTTGTAGAGTAGGTAAACCTCCTGGGGGCTGGGATATTTCATGTTGAGAGTAGTAATATTCGAAATGTTATTTAAAAAAAAACCCACTCACCCAAACCAAATATAAAGAATAGATTACTATCGTTATTTAAAATTCACTTTCATGTTTTATATTAACATCACCTATTTCGATTTCAGAGACCAGTTCTAAATTTTCATCGGATGACTCGGCGGCAACTTGCTCAGAGTTTTCCATTTCAACCATTTGGGTTTTCTCGTCGGTGGTCTCCAATATGCGATAAGCCTTGAATTCGCCAATCTTGTTCCCATCAACATAATGGAATGAATAGAAACACTCGTTGCATAGGTAAGACGGATCGTAAAGCTGCCTGGTGCTCTGTTCTACAATGAAATTGTATTTACGATTGCCACACATATGGCAAGTGTAATTCTTAAATATGTTGTAGGTGCAAAGATACGGGAACTGTTCCTTGGGTGGATATTCAGCAGTTGCTTGCGGCGGTACGTATTCTAACTGAGAAAACACGAATAGGTGTTCACAATTGCCATGATGTAAATACAGTTGAGGAAAGCCAAGACTAGCCGTGAGGTCTATAAAACGTGTGCTTGCCATGTCCGCTGTCTTAAATTCGATCTGATTAAGGCCTAAGGCACTTTTAGCCCAGTCTATTACTGTCATCGAGTAGTCGGCATTCTTATGATTGCGTTTGTCGTTGAAGAAGGTACCTTGTATGAAAAAATAACCAGGATCCGTCTCTTTCTTTGCTTTGTCAGCATCTGGACGTGTGCTTATATCGAAAAATCGCTTGCCATTGCAAACGCAGGATATTTTATCACGTAATTCAGTAAGGTAGTTTGAGCCCAAACAATGAAACTCCTCAGCAAACACGGGTTTTTCCAATGTCTGACCCTGATGCACAGCGCGTGTTGGCCTATACATTCGTACCGTTACCAGCAGCTCGCCATTGTCGCTTGAATTGGAACTGTGTAGGTTTAAGTTCGTTTGAAGCTCTGGAAGTTTTACCATTTTGTACATGGCCTGAGAACGTGTAAATGGATTCGACTTCAAAGATTCTTTCCACTTAAATAAACTCTTAAATGTCTTTAACTTTACATCAGGCTCCGCAAGTATATCTACGTTGGGCAGCCGCCTTAACTCTGTAACTCCTGGCTCTAATTTTATGATTTCTAGATCATTGTGTGCGCTTAAGTTTACCAGCGAACAATTTTGAGCCAAATCTTCCGGTCTAATATTTAAAAAGGGCATAACTTGCTCTATATTTTCGTTTGTATAAGCTTGACTTTCCTCGTTTAGCTCTCGTTTATATGAGTTGTAGAATTCTTGAAAAATAATTGGCGGGTTCTGCTTAACGCCCAACATTCGATCCATATTGAAGAATCTCAACTCTATAAATAAATTTAAGGTTTTCGATTTCTTATGATTCTGGAGGTAAACAGTTTGATTTTATGTTTATGTATTCATAATTTATTCAATCGTCTACTTTGTCTCTAATCGGTATTGGAAAATTTCCTAAGCGCGCCTTTATAGTTGATATTCAGCTTGACTTGATTTGGTTCTGTCTTTACACATGCTACTGCGTTCTCCTGTTCAACACTCTCAGTTTCAAGTTCAGGTTCAGGCTGTTTCTCTACGTAGATTTGTTGGAAGTTAATAACCTTGTCGGTCATGTCGTAATATTTAAACTTCTGTTTACAGGCTGACTCGAATAGTGGATCACCTGGCACATTAGTCTCATCTTTCTCGAAGAAAACCTGTGTACCCAAAGCCAAATCGTATGTGCCTAAATAAAAACCGAAGATGTTTAAACTTTGACCACAAGAGGTGAATGGCGCGTTTACCTTTGAAGATGCTTCCATTGATCTCGGCCACTGGTTGCTGGCTTTCTAGACCAATAAATTTTATTGCTGCATTTGGTTGCTTCAATTCGTGCCGCATTAATTGATTGTTAAAGTCAGCGTACACCAAAAATTCAGTTTCCTCATAGTCAGAGTCCGAATCGTCCATTTCCTACTCACCTGGTCTTTATTTCGCCGACGTAGCTTCCACTTTTTCGTTTACTTGAGAAGGCGAATATTAATTTCAAGAGATTGAAGTAATTTATGTTTGCATCAAGTTGTGATCGAGTTCGAGTCAGTCTTTGAATTTGACGAATTTTGCACAATTGCAGTTGCTTCTTTTTGATTTCACAAATTGGAAAACCTGGGTGTTTTAAGTAAGCAAACAAATAAAATATAAATATTTTCGAAATATGCTATCGCCTAATGGTAACTACAATATAACTATTATAGTTGTCAAAAAGCTAATGCAGCAAAGAAGTTTACATTGTTTACATTTTTTACTGTTCAAGACAGCACCGACAACATCACAATAGCACCATGATGTTAAACGCCTGTTACCATACTTCTCTCTGTCGCACAAGTGCACCAGCCAATGCATTGGCGAAAGAGATCACAACAGTGTTACCATGTTGCAATGCAGGCTGGCTCGTGCCTCGTGCGTGAACCAAAAATTGTGGAAAACTTTGGACCTGCCAACTTATCAATGATCGCATACAATTGAGTTTTTTGGCGAAACAATATCAAATAAATTTATTCAATGCAATTTGCATAAAATTTGGTTTTGTAATAAAATGTGAAATTTAGAATTTTCTCAAACTAAGTACTCTTAGATAATCTTAGTGTTTTAATGTAACGAAAAGCCTGCCAAGTTGTTAAACTCTCCCGCATAATGTCGTAAATTTACCAAATTATTGATGACAATTAACCGCCGCTAAGTTCACACTATGGTATAATAAATATTTTTTATACCATGAGTTCATACTAACATGGTTGCACTGAAAGCGTTGGTAGTAGGTCGTAAAGTCTCTAGTGTAGTTGGTAGTACACTAATTTTGTACAAGTACCTAAGACACTGGATGTGAAAATGAGAGAGCATATACGAGAATGAGATGAAGATACAAGTTCGATTAAAAGTACTAAAATTAGCAATTTCAGGAATTAGATTGAGTTCCTCACCATGTTCTCCCGATTATATTCATGGCAATAAAAGTGAACTTCAAAAGTACCTATGATATATACAGTATACAACTATATACTACGTTTTACTCTTTTGCTCCCAAGAACTTCAAAATTTTGATTGCCGGCTAATAGCTTTCTCTCACTCGCACTCATTGAGGTGTTCAGCAGACATGTCAAATATAAATATAAAACCGATAAATGATAGTTGAAAATTACATATATCATTAATTTCAAATGAGATCGTAAATCTTCTTAAGTACTAAAAATTTACTTATGTGCATTCTTCGCACGTAGTTACAATTCGTTTTCCAATAAATAAACTATAAGTTGTATATGTTCGTTGGTCCGAAAATCGGACCAATAAAATATAAAAAAAGGCAGCCAGTTAATCAAATACTTCCGCCATTTTGAGCTTTGACGTAAATGAGAGATTTTCTCTTTACTTAGCTCGAAGACCTTATCTAAACTAACTAAAAATTCACAAAAATTTTGTGTTAAATTACAAGGAAAATATTTATACACATTAGTTAATGTATAAATATTATACATCGAGACTGAATAACGCGAATTAACAAATATTAAATACAATAATTGATCGTTTGACTACTATTTTCAAAATAGTCGACGACACCACAGCCGCCAACATCACTTCGTCGCATACATTAAGCAGCTTTGTCCACGAGGCTCCAATTACGAATTTTAATATTTACGAGGACTTAATATCAAAAATGGCAGATGATTTATCGCTAACTGAAGATCAGCTATTAGATAATCTGGACGAAGCCAATGGCGACACCGAGACTGATTTAGTTCACGAAAACGAGGTATGTAAACATACATACAACAGCATTCCACATTATTAAATGTGTCTTCGGCACTTAACCGGGGCTTGTAGCACCTAGAAAAATTTGCGTTTTCGTTAGCATTATTGAGCATGCAGATTTGTATGGCGTTCCATGCCAATCCTCGTCACTGGTCGCCGTGTGGGTCATACAGATGGGTTGTGTGTTATTAAAAGACGAAATTTAGAAATTTTCTGCAACTCAATTTGCACAGGGTTGCAAGTAAAGCTTTTACGCATATTCCTAATATATATTTTATTCGTTCCCTCTAATGCTAAAAATAGCGTGTGACCAAGATAGGATAAATTTTTTAGTGCAAACGGACAGCGCGGCATTTACGTGATGTGGGAACAGGTTTGCAAACTTTGGCCTGCTAGCAAAAGCATATTAAATCGCAAAAAAAGCTTTCACTGAAAGTATTTACAATACACTCTCGTGGAAAATTTGCGCCGCTCGACTCTCTTTCAACTGGCAGCCATTTTTGTAGCGTCTTTTAATACAAAGCAGACGACGCGTTTTTTTGCAGACTGAATTAATTTTTGTGTTAATTGGGTTTGGGCGTTATAGCTAAAATAAACTTAAAAAAAAAAGAAAACAAAAGAAAGAACAAAAAACAAATCGAATACATTTTATAAATTAGGACGAAGCCAATATGCAAATCGATCCAGAACTTGAGGCCATCAAGGCTCGTGTTAAGGAAATGGAGGAGGAGGCCGAGAAAATTAAACAGATGCAGTCCGAAGTGGATAAACAAATGGCCGGCGGTTCCACAAGCGGACTAGCAACTGTGCCGCTGTCACTGGAGGAGAAACAAGAAATCGATACGAGATCTGTTTATGTTGGCAATGTTGATTACGGTGCATCAGCGGAAGAGCTAGAGGCTCACTTTCATGGCTGCGGTACTATTAACCGTGTAACCATACTCTGTAATAAGTCTGATGGCCACCCAAAAGGGTTTGCTTACATTGAGTTTGGCGCAAAGGAATTCGTGGAGACTGCATTGGCTATGAATGAAACACTATTTCGCGGTCGTCAAATAAAGGTTAGTGTAGACACAAAGTTTTTTTATTTATTTTTTCTCCATAAATATACATATATTTCTTTTTTGCATTTGCGCACAGGTTATGTCGAAACGTACAAATCGGCCAGGTCTGTCTACTACAAATCGTTTTGCTCGCGGCAGTTTTCGCGGTCGGGGTGCGCGAGTCTCCCGTGCTTGTTGCCACTCCACGTTCCGTGGCACCCGCCGCCCTATGTAAGTGTTGTTTATATGTTTGACTTTTCTTTTAGTTTTTGACCGTGTAAGCTTAAAAAAACAAAAGAAAAAAAAAAAAAGAAACGAAAAAAAAAAAAAAAATTAAAATACAATCAGGATTAGGAATATCTGAATTTTTTTGGATTTTTGGAATATGAAGGCAAGTTAATAAATACAAATGTAGCGATACGAATGCAATGTTAAAAAGGCATGGGTTATATGGGCAATTGTGACCCAGATGTGAAGCAATGGTTGCATGTCTCCGTTGGTTCGAAACTACTCATAAACCTCCGGTGGGAGTACATCAACTACGAACTGTTTATACACACACATATTTATTTGTAAATGCAAGGGAATAAAAAAAGTTTCCTGGGTGTCAACTGACAAAGGGGATTGAAAAGATGCAGCGAATTTAATAAGCTAGTATGCTGCGCTCAGATGTCGCTGTGGCCTTGTGATCAATTGTACTGTTGCTGTATATACAAAGCGGGGGGGTCATTTTTATTATTTCTTGTAGCCAACAGGTGCATAAATTGACTGCTCCTTTGTATAGTCAGTCTCGCTCAAGCAAATAGAGAGCTAAAATAATATAAGAATATTCTTCTTTAGTGCAATATTTATTCTTGTTAAGTGTTTCTTTTTGGAATAAGTTGGCTCATTTCGGCTTGTCTTTCGTTTCAGAAGAGGTTACCGTGGACGTGCGAATTACTATGCTCCCTACTGATTATTGTTTTTTACTTATTAGGAAGGTAAGTTCATAACTTCTGTTGTTATTTATTATATTGATCTGATCCCTGATGCATAGCTTCAACTGCTTTTAAAATTCATTTATTTCATCAAACGGTTTCTAATTGCCGAACGACAAAGGTCTCAAATACTTCCCTTTTTATTAGGAGAGACGACGGACTGAGTTTCTTTGATATTATACAAAAAGACTGTAGTGTGCTTAATTAGACAAAACCTATTCAACGACTAGACAAACAAAGGAATTACTTGCGTTTTTGTGTGTAGACGAAAACAAAAACAAAATGACATGTTTCTTGTCTGACAGTGTAGTCTGTGTAGTCGGCAGTGTGAGCAGGCAAAGCATTGCTTATATTTTCTTAACCAAGCATTAAAGGTTTTTTGCCTAAGATATGGTAGGGGTACATTCAAGCTAACATCATAGAAAAACTGACAAATTTAACATTCTTTCTTCTCATTTTATATCATTTTCTTTTTTTTTATGTTTTTTTTTGGTTTTTTTTTTTTGTCGGTAGCGGTTGGGTTTTTGGGGGTGCATTTTCTTTCACTTATTTCAATTGAGTGCGGCCGTGTGTTTTCTGCACGTTATTGTGATTTTTGTTTGTAACATTTTATTTTAATATAAACAATTTGATTTCAGATTTTTTACTATTGATTATGTAATTTCAAAAAACATTATTTTATTGCCAATACTTCTTAATAAATAAAGAAAACAAAGAAGAAAAAAAGCAACAAAAAAGATTATACAACAAAATAATACAGCAAAAAATAAAATATGTAATAAAGAACATAAAAAAGGAAATGCCGAAAAAAAAGGAAAAGAAAAAAGGAAGAAAAAAATCATCACTTAACTTGGCTATAATGTTTTTTGAACATATTCCACCAAATAGACCCCCTTTTTAAACATTTTAATTTTTCAAACTACAAAAACAACAACTACAACAAAAAAAAGAACAAAAAAGAGAGCGACAAAATATTTAACTAAAAAACCAACCAAGAAAAAAAATTCTAAAAATATTAAAAAATTAATGGAAAAAGACGAACACAAATAAAAAAAGCCCAAAAAGACGAAAAAAGAAGCAACCGTTAAAAGAAGCAAAAAATAAAAAAATAATGTATAAAAAGAAGTAACAAAAAAATGGCAAAAAAAATTAAAAGATGGAAGAAAGCTAAAAGAATAATGATCAACAAGCAAAAGAAAATGGGAAAACAAAAACACAAAAGAATGAACATCATAGCAAAAAACGAAAAAAATAAAAAACAAAAAATAATATTAAAAAAGAAAAATAAAACTGTATAAATTTAGATTAAAATATACAAACAAAAATCGAAAAAAATAAAACAATTTAAATAACTTTTCTTTGTCTTTTATTTCTGGGCGAAAATTGTCTCCAAATTGAGGGTTTCAATTTTAAGCCGCCTACACAATGTAAATATTTCTCAAGTTGTGTTAACATATACAAAAAAGTACGATGCGCTTTCTATCGACAAGTTCGGACTAAAGGTTCTACATATGCGAATCCAGATCAGTATGGAATCTTCCACCAACTTAATACATTTGAATATAGTTCAGTAATTTTTATATTTAAAGTAAGTATGTGAAACTTATTGAGATGAAATAAAAAATTGTTACAATGTCTACATTACGCTGCTGATTTTTTTTTTTTTTTTTTATAATGAAAGGTAAAGTTATGTGCATATCGGTATGATAATTCATATTTGAGTTGGAGATTCTTTTTAAGAATGCCGAACTTATAAAAAAAGGTAAATGGGAATGATTATATTTATTTAAGAAAACTAGTCACAATCGTAGAAAGAAAAGATATGTGTTTGTCAATTACACATAAAGGATTGCTGCACTAAGGACGGAACAGGAAAACTAACAGCAATTTGGCAATTATTGTATTACACATTATACGGCACATTCACAAACTTATAGTTTCTTGTCAGCTGAATAGTTCCGATGTAACCGTATCGACTAAAGAAACATGCTAGTCAAGTCTGAGAGGAAGTAACGAACTTGCAAACTGATCTCGTAATCTTAATAGCCGAGCCAGCCTTTCTGCTAAGCAGTCTAAAGTCCCAAAGTAGTCTTGTGCTGCTAAATAAGGAATATAATGAGTGTCACTAACTGCTGAGTGAACCATCTGAGACTAATGAAATCGATGCGCAGATTATTGCGACATTGGGCGTCGCCGCAGTTGTCCTGTTAATTCTATGCAGCTGTCAACTAAGGTCCTTCAGCAGAAATCGCTTTGCGAGCATAGGACATTTTGTATGCGTAATGTCAGCACAATATTTTCAGTCAAGAATGCTAATCCCTGCAAATAAGTCAGTCCCCATTTTGTTTAAACTTCGATTGGTTGGGGTGCATGCAGTAATTCTTCCAGCTCAGACTGTGCTCTGCTGTGAAGCATGCGTCTGTGTGGATGTGCTGGCACTAGGTAGGTGACCTTTATAGGCATCTCTAGGGAGACTGGATGTTCGAGTATTTGCAGATAAGTTAAAAAGGTTGTTTCCGTGTTAAAAATAAAAATGTTTTTTTAATTTAGTTAAAGGCATAATTTTTAAAAGTTCTACAATATTAAAAAAAAAAGTTGTGCAAATCCAGTGATGCGCTAAATGTGGAAAACTTTTGCATACTGCATAATGTTGTTGGTTATGGTTATCGGAGTCACTGTCGCCGTGGCTGTTTGGCTGTTTGGCTGTACAAATCTATGCGAATCGTTGTGCCATGGTGGTTTTCCTTTCTAAAGCGATCATCTTTTGACGGTTGCCTGGGTCGTGCTATTTAGTTCTTTTTAGGCTGAATGGCGGTCTGGACCAGGGGCAAGTTCTTGCTGATGAAGCACTTGAAGCCACGATAGGCCCAGGTTGGGGCATCGCTCTTGGCCTCGTTCTTGTCGGCGCACTTCTCGATCTCAACCTTTACAGCGTTTTTGTCGTCTTTGCCCTGACCGAGCTGCTTGACCAGGTTCTCGACATTGAATCCCTTGGTGGAGTCGAACAATTGGAATTTCTCGAAAATGCACTTAATGTATTTGCGTGTAATCTCATTGTCGGGATAGTCGAAGGTCTTGTATTTGTTAATCAGCTCCTCGGTGACCTTGTTGGCCTCGGCGCACTCCTTGCGTGCCTTCTGTAAATCCTCCTGGGTGCGTACCTTAAAATCGGCGGCAGAAACCTGACGGCGAAACGGCAAATATTAAAACCATTGTATTTCCAATGTGCTCAAGCAGGACTCGCGGTTCGCGTTGTCACCGTACTACTCACCAATGCGAGCATTGAGCACAGCAGAATGGCGATGGCAGACTTCATGTTGCAAGATTGTTTTAAAGGCTTCTCGTGTTACTTTTGCAAATGCTGATGATACTCGGCTTATGGCACCTTGTCAAACAAACGACTGATAACATGTGCACCGCCAGCGCCGGCTTTTATACGCGCGCGACTCGGCTCGGGCCACTTACTCACTGGCGTGATCGCGCACACACGGCCGCTCCCATGCCGCCCGCTGTCGGTACGCATTCGGCTCCGTGGGCTGTCGAGTGCAATTTTGCGACTGGCATTGTTCGCACCCCTGCCGCCGCCGCCATCGTTTATGTCGTCCGACAAGCGAGCAATCAAACAAATTGCGACAACACAATGTAGCCATAAAGATGGGCATCATGATTTTTGCCCTAGCAGTGGTTATTTCTTTCTCTGTGAATGTTTGATGGTTCGTTTTGTTTTTTCTCGTTTTTTTTGTTTTTTTTTTTGTATATTTTATTTTCACAAGTGAAACCAATTTATGAACTAATAAATATTAAAGAGAAAAACAGCTTTTGGAAAACAAATTACGCACAAATGCGACTGACTGCATGACTTTATGCTGAGATTACATCAATTATGCGCCGTAATTGTCCGCATTCAACACAAGGTTCTGATTAATTAAACGTTTAGCATACGATTTGCCAGTTCTGCCATAAGCCGGACAGGAACTCTGCGCTAGTTTCTGCATCAACGTGTCTGAGTCATCGGCACCACTCAGGAGTAAATGTTGACGCCGGTTTCAATTTCTGTTTAACACAAAACAGATAACTAAATATTCTTCTTCTTGCTAATGTAACCTAATCAATTTAGTGTGTTCGAACACTTTCTTTGAATTTCAATGTATTCAGAAGAAACTGATATTTCTTTTATATGCATGCAATCTTACACGAATTTGCGATATGATCTGCAGTTGTGCATTGTAAGTGAAAAAATCTTTTACTTGCTGTATTCCGTGCTTAAGAATCTTTCCTGCACTGAGATTGCTCACTTACTTACATATGTATGTATATAAATCTTATTATTGGATGCCACTAAAAACCTGCACCGTGCTCACCTCGAAAGGAGCTTAAACTTCGTTTGGATGCAGTTCTCATATCATATTCTTGATTTTTAATGTGATTTGATTGTGTTTGTGTTTTGCATAAGGAATTTTACTTTATTGAAGGCTCAGAACGTATACGATTTAAATATTATCCATATATGTACATATAGACTACAGGTTTCCTTGTGACTTGGAGTTATTTTATAATCCGAAAAAATAAAAACAAAAATAACCATGGCCAGTTAACATTTCAGAATGGATTTGGTTTGATAATTGCTAAAAGTTTAAAGTTGACTTTCCTATATATTATGCTGCATCTCTGCGCTAACGGAAAACTATGATAAACTAATATGAATAGTTCAGTGTCAGAGGCAAGTCTCTTGCTTTGTGAAGCTGCAGATGCTGGGTTCTAATTTAGGATAAGGGTTTCGTAGCGGTTATGAGCAAATTGAAATAACATTACATCTCTTAGGAAAGGAGGTTGATTTGGGTTGTTTAGAAACATTTGTTTTGATTAAGTAATAGAGGATAAGTAATGAGTACGCATTAGTTTTACACATAAAATATTCTGTGTCTAACACCTAAAAAAATTCCATTAAATCACCGCAGAAAGTATATTTAGCAAATTGATCTATCTTATACTAGTGCTGATGAATCGTAAACATCATAGTAGAACAGTTCAAGAAGCGTAAAGGTGCGCACCCATGTGGCTATTATTTATTTATTTAACTCTGAGCGGGAGCAGGCCTAGACTCCTGGGAGTTGTTGTGCCAGCCAAGAAGAATAGCTCTGACCTATGCAAATCTAAAGCATTTCGCATTGAATAAGTTACTCTAGTGAATCCTCAGCCTGCTTCTCTCTGCCAGGCGATGTGAAATCAATGCGCGGTTCGACTTCTATGGAGTATCATGCACAATAAACAAAGTTCATGTCATTATTTAAGTGTCATCGCAGATTTTTGCAAAATGTAGCGAATCAAGGAAACATTGTCACCTTCATGTTATTTGCCGAAATTACAAAACCATAAAGAATTGACCTTTAAGATTTCAATTAAAGCAAATTCATCCGAGACATGCATGCGATGTGTGCGAACTGAGTATAATCGGGCACAAGTGCATGGAGTGTGTGCATTTAACAACATCATTGCGTTTATCGTTTGTTGTTTTGTTTAGTTTTTTTTTTGTTTTTTATTTTTTTTTATTTTTTTAATATTATAATGATGTTATTGCAACAATTGCCACAAATGAGCTGTCTGCACTTGGGACAATCCAACAATCCAAAAAAAAAAAAAAAACAAATGAAAAAGAAAATTAAATCCAGTAAAATCCAACAATGATAGTTCAAACCAAACCCCCGCCACGCCTCGCCTAATTCACACAAGTGCTCTGGGGTAAACAACATATGAATTTGCCCACACTGAGTGTGAGATCTCTTTGTGCTGGCAGCGTCGTCCGACCAACTGAACCCGGCATAATGTCGCATATACGCGTATGGTACACGTACACCAGTCAGCATTAAGCAGATTTGGAGAATCGTTGTCGCCATTTGATCAGCTATCCACTATTTTCTGTCGCATGGAAAAAAACTCGCATAATCAAATGGAAAACTACCATCCATCCAATCATCCAACCATCCATGCATGCATATATGTATCTTATATCATATAATTTTGTATGCGTGTGTGTGTGTGTGTGTGTGTGTGTATGCACGTACATAGTACGTGTACCCGCTCATTCTGACTGCCGCCCACCCCCTTTGTAACTGTGCGCACCGAACCAGCCCGGCCTGTCTCTGTGCATGGCATCGCCCACTGCGAGTTAAATCGTATTAATTGAATTTGCGAAATTACTCGAGCCCAGCACAAACATGAGTGCGAGTTCATAAAGTGGGTCTGTGCCTGGACACCGTCGTGTGTGTGTGCAATTTCATACGTAATAATTGATTAGTTTAACTGCCATAATACACTCGTACATACCGTACGTACGTATATGCATGTATGTATGTATGTATGTATGTTACCCCCCTTCAGTAGAATTGTATGTAGCATGTAAACATTGTCAGTCGTCTTTAATGTTATTCATGCAATTGATTTGTTATGTTTACGTGTTGGGGGCTTCAATTCAAAACAACAACAACAACAACAACAACAACAACAACATTGGCTTGTTTTCCATTTTTCCATAATATTTGTATTTGTTTTTTTTTTTTTATATATTTTTTGTTTATATCTTTATTTTTATATATGTATAAACGCATGTGCTAGTGATGTAGCGCAGAAAAAAAAAAAAATTTATATAAATCTTAAAAATAATTTGAAATTAATTATATCATAATTGTTAGCAACTAAAATTAAATCACAAAAAATCAATGAAAAAATTAACTTAATCACAATTTCGTTACAGTTCTGTTGCAATTTCATCATTCAGCATTAAGCAAGTTCGTTAAAATAAGATAATAATAATAATAATTGAATTCTTTTCTTTTTGAAATTTCATAACATAGGAACCAGAGTTTAGTAAATATGTATGTATGTACTTCAACTCTTGCGAAATGAGCCAAATTAGTTGCCTTAAACAAATTTCGATTAAAAATAAATTAAATTAATAGTCTTAATTGCTGCACAGTTTTTCTCTTTCTTCTTCTGCTTCTGCTTCTTATTCTTCTTCTTCTTTGTCTTCCTTTTCTGAATTTTTCATTTATATAAAATTAAAAATAAATGCCGCCTTGCAGCAGACCACAAGACTGCAGACAAGCTTTTCAAATGCAAAACAAATCACGTCTGAGGTGCACTTCAAGTTTAAGTTCACTTAAAGTTTATAGAGAATAATTATTGTTTATGTTTATTGTTAGTATATATATGTATATATGTATGTATGTATGTATGCATGTATGTGTGTATTGTAAGTAGTAGCTAATAAATAGTTTTTTTGGTTTGCAATTAAATTGTTTCTTCTTTTGTTGTTTTTTTCTTTTTCATTTTTCTTTTTTTTTTGTTTTTACTCAACAGTTGCCTGCTCTATGCATATTACATACTTTAAGTGCACAAGTAATTTCCAAAGCCTTCCGTTCATATGCCAAATACTTTTATATGCTTTCCTACAACTTCTTGACCTTACACAGTTTTCAATATATATATATATTTCCCTTTATTTCTCTGGAATGGGTCGCAATGATTTCGTTAGTGTCGCATTCACCTCAGGATTGTCGCTGCTGGCCATCACTTCCTCGATTTCGAGATCTACGTCGGGTATGGGATCACGCCAATAGTTAAAATTGGAGAACTCTACAGACGTGTCATCATATCGAATTGGCGGAAATAGTTGATCGACAATGTACGTCATGCTGCAATAGCTGCAAAAGGCAAAGCATAAACAATTGATTATTATTTTAAAATAAACAAAAAAAAAAAAATATATATATATATTAATATATATAAACGTGCTTAGAGCCTAAACATATGCAATACTTAGTCACTCTGGTGGCGTTGTTGTCATAAAAACCATAAAAAAAAAAAAAACGTATACTAAAAATAAAGAAAAACCAAACTAGCGCACAAATTGCATAGAAATTGCTTAATGATTTTATTATATGCTTTATAAATAAATTTTACATAAATTACGCATGCCTTAATTTATGTTCTAATATAGAGTACAGTAATACATGTGTATTATGCGCAACAATCTAAAGATCTTTATAATTAATTCACTTTGCGATTGCAGCGCATGCACGCCTCGAAGTATGCAACACAAAACGATTGCAAAATTTCAAACAAAGCAAATGATTTAGGCAAAACAAAATAAAACGCGACTGCGGCACAGATTTGAGTTTATTTCATTCAACAGCCGCTCATTGGCAACATGGGCATTTATTATTTATTAGCGCCGATGCTTTAGTTCGATGCAAGCAAAGTGAACGCAATTTAAAACTAAAAAGAAACTACGTTTTTTAAGGTAGCTAGGTACATGGGTAACGCTGTGGGCACGTAATTTAACAGAGTAAAACATGAAAACACACTTTAACTTATGCTACGCTTACAGGCTAATTGACAAACTTAACAATCAAGATCAACAATGTGTAAATGTTCATTAGAAAATACTATCTTTATTATTTACAGCCATCCTATATAGTTTTATAACAACCATTTTACGCTTTATTGCCTAAACACAAACACAAAACTCACACTGCTGTCAACAGCGGCAGGTGTTTACAAAGATTGCACGGGTCCCTAGGTAGGTCTATGATGTGCATAATATACTTTTTGCTTACGCTAATACAAACACAACTGCACACGAAGGCACTTTTCACTTAAAACTTAAGCTAATTTAGATGATTAATAATATAATAATAATAATTAATTATAGTGCAAATACTATGTAATTATGCTAAGCCTTGCTAAGCCACTTGGACGCGGACTTGGGCACGAAAATATCAGATTTGGCGCTGACAAAGCTTGCTCGTTTTTTCATATAGAGACCAGCACCGTCTGCAGCGCCGTCGTCGTCATCATCGTCATCGTCCTCGTTGTTGTGCTCTTCGGCAAAGTCGTCGTTGTAGTTGACGTTCTCATCGCTGTCGCTGTCGATGCCATCATCGTCGTCGTCGTCATCGGCATCTGGCTCAGACACGCTGAACTGCAGCTCATCGTGCTCCTCGTCATCATCGAATATATCCGATTTGTATTCGTATTCATCGCTGTGCGCCATCAGCGGAAAGTACTCATCGACTTCTAGCGATTGATTTATGTAGCCGCTATATTTTGTTTTTTTTTTTTCGTTTTTTTTTTGTTTTTTTTTTTTTTAAAACAATGAAGAAATTTGCTTAGTTGAGTCTCACAACGTTGTATAGAAAACTCTGTTTACATGTATAACGACAATTCTTTGGTGCTTGATTGTGATTGACTGATTTGATTGATTGATTGATTGTTTGTTTCTTTGCTTAATAATACAGAAAATATTAGCCTGCATCCATATAAGTTATTTAGCGATTTATCAATTTCTGTTTGTAATTTTGCCTAACATGATTTTAGATACAATAATGAGTGGGACGACCTAACATTTATTATTATTATTATTATTTTTATATATATATATATTGTTTTCGCTGCCATGGGGCAAAGAAATTATTAAATCGTTAGAAATCACAATGCGATTAATACGAATTCGGCCAATTATCTTTTAGGGGTATTATTAGCAGTGTGCACCTCACAATGAGCCTCACATTTGTTATTTAGTATGCGCGCTTTGCATGATGCGTTATATGATGTATACATATATATATGTATGTATATGTATATATAAGTAGTATATGCGTTATGCGTGTTAAGCAAACGAGTTTAGCCAACACCAGCCAGTTGTGTATTTGAAAGCAATTTGGTACTTACGAGGATTGGAATGTTTGTGTGAGTTCATGCTTCAGTTCGCCTTTGGTGTTTATTGTGAAGATGCGCATTATCGGTATGCCAACAGCGCGATACGCCCAGACGTCCTGCAATATCATGAGACAGACAATATAATTTATTAATAAACAATACCGACTGGTTTTCATTGTATGTTTACTCACGTTGATGCGATTGCCATAGCCAGCGTAGAAGGGATCCTTGTTGGGAAACAGATCACGTATATCGGTTAGACATGCGATCTTAAATTGTTCCGGCTTCTTCTCGATGACCTCGCGATGGAATGCTGATATCAGTGAGGTGGGATTCAACAGCAGCGGCCCATCGGGCAGCATCACATTGCCCTGACGTATTGAGCGCAGGTACTCACGCGTCACACGTGACTGGCCAATGGCACGCGCCGACAAGTAGAGCAGCTTGTAGCCATTCTGTTCGATTTTCGAGAAGAGCTGTGCCACACCCAACTGTGCCCAGTCCTTGCCGACCATGGGCAGTATATGCCCCAAAACATCCGACTTCGTAATGGTGCCGTCAATGTCCGATATGACCACTTTGTCGTTGTGCTTCCAGCGGAACAGATAACACTTGCAGCGCGTCGTGCCCTGGTATGCGGTTGTGACGCTGAACTCAATCAGGTTCGAGCCCTCCTTCAAGTTCAGCTTTTTCTGTGCAATGCAAGGGAGAATTGGACATTTTAGCCAAAGTTACTTAAAACCTTTACACATTCGCACACTTACAATTGCCGCTGAGCTGAGACGCAGCGACTTCTTGTAGCGCTCCTTGTGTTCATCGCTTTTGTTGGAGAAATTCGAAAGCTCCTCCATGTTGTCCACCATGGCGGAGGTGTTTTCCGCATTCATTGTGGAGTCGTCGGTCTTGCTCAAGGTGTGCTCACTGGCATCAGGCGTATCGGGTCTTGAGGTTTGCGTGGCCACAGCATTTGGTTCTCCATCTGAATATATTCCATAATAGAATTAACATAAGCAACAATATCTTCTCATGGAAAAAGCCAACTGACCTTTTTCGTCTATTTTCGCATCAATCTTCAAGGATTTGGCGTCGCCTGCACTAACATTGTTCGGTGCATTGCCCTGCGATCGTCGCCAGTACCACCAGGAACGTTTTGTTTGGCCCACACTTTCGGCATTTATTTGTATGGCCACGGGCTCGTCATCGCCATCGTTGGAGTCCTTGCTGCTGCGTAGTGCTTTCGGATGTGCTGTCAGCTGTGCTATGGCATCCTTTTGTTGTGATATTTTTTTTTTTTTTTTTTGAAAGTAAGTTATTATTAGTTTCATTCGTACTCTTGATGAATCAATGAGATTTGATAAATATGTGTACGGTTAAACAGAAGCAATGTTGTGAAATTATATACGAGTGTTAACATTAAAACGTAGGAACAAATGCTCAACTTGACTTGGATGTCATGTGTTTATACGCTTGGGGGGCACTTACGTTTGTTAGTGGCTTCTGGAATGTTATAATTGTCATAACAATGGGGCATGCAGCCGTCCAGGTGTAGTATTTACCGTTTAGACGTACAATTAAATTCGGCGATGAGAACAAACTGGGATTTTTGCATACCTATACAAAGTGTGTCGGTGGTATAGGTTAATAAGTTTATCTCACAAGAAATTCACTCCTGTCTCACTCATTCTCATTCTCATTTCCATTCTGTCAAACAAGCAACCGGCGCTAATAATTATTTTATATCTTTTTTATTTATATTTACTGAGCAAGCACAGCACATGCATCATCTCACAGCTTTTTAGTTTGTGGGCCTTATGTGGCTGGAATGAGCTTTGCAAGTGTCTTTCGTTATCTAGAACACATAGTTCTTCCTGACTGACTTAGGCTAACTAGCGGCCTGACTTCTTGGTTATCTAACTCTTGGCATCGACAATACTGTGGCTATTACATCCGAGTATGATTAAACAAGTGTCCCTCTTTCTGTCTCTTTCTCTCTCTCTCTCTCTCTCTCTAATATACTCTCACTCTTTTCCTTTTGTGCTATTTATTCAAAATATGTAGACAAAAGACAACAACGATGATCGCGAACAAGTAAAAATGATCTATGGCCTCTCGCTGGAATTATGCATGTCAGCTATCACCAAACATAAAATACTTAGCTATGCAGGGTCCTATTCTCCAAACATTCATTGTTCTGAAGTTTTTTTCTAGTTCGAGTCAAGAACTTGCATTGAGTTGAGAAGTTAGAGCAGGTTGATCCCGACTGGTAGGCAAATGTGCACGTATAAAGTTTTATGCCTGGCAGGGATTTGTTCTGAGAATGTCATTTTCATGTTTTATGGAATTTGCCTGCTTACTTATTCGACAGAATGGTTTACGTTTAAGAAAAGGTTACAGGTTACAAGAAATACAAAGAAGAAGCATGTGTGCTTTGTAATGAATTTTGTGCTCGATGGTGCATTGCAAAACAAAAATTGTGCGCTTTTCGTTTTCTATTTTAGTTAAATTCAAACTACACAAAACAAATTTGTAAACACAAAATAGCAAAGTCAATTCGCAGAGAATGGAGCAACTTACATCGGGATAGCTGATCAAATTGCGGCTGAACTCCTCGTCCGAGGGATCACCATTCTCGCTCATACCGCACAGCGACATGGCCACAAAGTCCAAGTATTTGTTGTCCTGTTGCTTGCCATCGTCGAAGTCCGAGTCCAAACTCTTCTGGCCCTCCAGTGAACTTGGCGAATGCGGCAGGCTCGTGCCATTGCCACTCTCGCGATCTTCATCGCCGCTGTGTGTCACAGCGGCTGGCGTTAGCTCCTTGGGCGGCAACGGATTCGGAAAGTAGAGCGCCGCCATCTCGGGATCCATGCTGCCCGCATCCAAATCGGATAAGTAGATGTCGCCCGCCTCGTTGGCCTCTTTGCGTATCTTATTGGCTTTCTTCATGAAGCTGAACATGTTGCTTAACATTGACTGGCGCTCGGCCTGATTGGCATCCGGACTGAGTGCGCCGCTCTTCGGCTTATCGGGTGTTGGCAGTTCACCCCACTTCCATGAAGCGGCATTGACATTCGCCTCGCCAACGTGATGCTTCTCACGCATCGTGGTCTCCAGCTCACTGTCGCTCTGTATGGGCGTTGAGGGTCGGCCAGCGCCACGACCGGCTCCGCCGCTGCCGCCACTCGTGTTTGCCGTTATCTCAGTGTCACTAAAGAAGTGTATGTCCAAGTCGTGCACGCGCTGCACCGCCGAGGTGTGCGGCAGCGTGGGACACGACTCGCTTATCGGACTATCATCGTCGGCATTGGCCGTTAGCAATGCGGCTGACGCTTGCTCAGCCGACTTCGGCGTGGACTCGTCGTTCGAGGATGAGTTGGTTGCATTTGAGATCGTTACTGACAGCGCATCGGGCTCCTCGCCGCCAATTGCATTGACGTTGACGACACTGGCGCTTGTCGCTGTTGCTGTCGCTGACGCGGACGGTGACGCTGTAATGCCATCTCCGCTGCCGTTGGCCTCGACATTGGCAATCAGATTGCTGCCGCTGCCCACAGAGCTGCTTGAGGAGTTCTTGCGCTGTGAGTTCTTCTTCTTCATTTGTGACTTCTTGCGACGCTTCTTGGTCTTGGTCTTCGACGACGAATCGGCTTCCTTAATGCTCGTGCTAGGATTTGCCGCGACTGCCATATTGTTCAGCAGCTCGTTCATCTCGGAATCCTGCCAGGACGCAACCTTAACGGCGGCTGCGTCTGCTGCCGCTGCATGGCTTTCGGCCTGTGTGCAATTGCCGCAGTCCTAACAGAAGCGATTATGTAATTAATAGGCATACATGTATTGGCATTTATTGGACTTACTTTTTCCTTTTCCACAGTATCGAACTGAAAGATCTCCTCGTGCTCGGCCCACTCCTGGCGTATTTTCTGCGTGGTATACTCTTTGAGTTTCTCGCTGAGATTGCGACGCTCGAGCGTGTCATCGGTGTGTCTGTTGATGTAATCAGAATGCAAAATCCAATATAAACGAATGCCAACTTTGCCTATACAACTGCACAGCTCACCTGCGATGACTGTAGTCTGAAACTTGATTCTCGAATTTGGTGCCCTCGACATTCGCTTCCTTTGGTGCATCCTTCGAGAAGTCAATTGAATTGCGTCTGGGCAAGGGTAGCGGTATTTGCAAATCATCGCTGGCACTGCGAAAAATCCAATGATATAATATTTAATGTCAAGCATAGGATTAGCAACTCTGACGCATTGTTACATACATTGTCTTGTCCCCGCTGCTGTCATTATGCGGACTCGCCAGCGTCTCGCTGACTTTATCGTTCGGGAAATAGGATTTTGGTATGGGCGAAGTGGCCAAGTTCTCGTCCAGCTCCTCGCTTTCGTCTTCGGGGCATTCCTCCACGAAGAACGCCTCACCCGAGTCGCCAAGTTTCATTTGTATGTCCACGGGTGCGCCATTGATTTCAATGTCCACCTGCAAAATATTACACACGTCAATCAATCAATCGGTAATCAAGCAAGCCAATTAATATGGTTTAGTCATTATTATGGCTTAATTAGTCAGTTGGACGTTGATTAATTATAAACAACGCCGCCGCCGCCACCCATAAAAGTAATCGACGGCAGCAATTGGCTTATCTAATGGAATTTGCACTTACCACTTTCTCGCGACTGCGCAGTACGCCCAACTTGCCGAATCTGACGTGGAATGGCGAACACTGGAATTCGCCATCGGGCTGCTCCACGACGATCACATCAATGGCGCCGGTTAGGGTTGCGGCATTGATGTCATTGTAGAAGTCCTTAAAATTACTAAAAACTCGCACCAGGCTGTTCATGTTGCTGCCGGTTTTGCTGTCTCTTCCGTCGCAGGCTGTCTGCGCTGGTCTCTTACTCGGTGAGTGCCAAAGTCAAATTTGGTACGTTCTTAATTTTGATTTGCTGCTGCTGCTGCTGCTGCTAATTCGGCTGCTGCTTGGTCCAATGCAAGTGTGTTCAAATAGTCAAGGTATTTATTGAATTTCATGTCCATACAGCAGCATTTTATTTTTGTTTTGATTTATTTTTTCCGCCACTTTTCTGCGTTTAATTGTTATTTTGAATCTTTTGCGCTTTGTTGTGACGTCGTTGCCAAACTTTTCGCAAAATTCTTTAATATTTTTTGTTTATCTGCAAAATAAATAACATTTGGCATAATAAGAAATTTGTACAGAGGAGCCAGGACTGGCATGCATAGAAAAATGGATTGAAGCCTAATGCCCTGTAAGGAAGAGAATTAGCCCGTACACATATGTATAAATTATTATGAAAATTCTAGTGCGAGTTTGCTGTTTGTGGCAGTCGAAAATTTGACTTTATTATAATAAACCAAATGCAAACAAAATACGAAATTAAAACAAAAATCAAAGAATTTCTGACAACAAAAACATTTCAATGAAGTGCTTTGCCAAGGCAAACCGTACAATGATTTACATTAGGCTGATGTGAAAATGTAAATTCATGTCACATTAACTTGCATTTTAATTCACAACGGAATTGGGTCGCGAAAAAGAAACAACTAATGGTGGCTCGCTAGCATTTGAATTGATCAAACAAATGTGCTTATTTGCATATGCTATGTGTGATATAATATCATAACGGTATTATTGTACATTGCACTCATCATTTAATATTTGTATTCATATAATCTATGAGTAATAACTGCTTTCGCGGCTCCCTACTATGTTAATACTCGAAAATTATAATAGGTTTGCCAAATCTAACTACAAAAAAAAAACGAAAGAAAAAAAAAACAAAGTGTCTGCAAGACTTGTGCGCATATTTATAAACATTACAACAACTTGCACAACAACAAGCTGCATACAGTATGTATGCATAAAGAAAATTTCCTTTCGATTTTCTTGCAAAATATTTTTTGACTTTTTGCAGCCAAAAGCAGCACACGGCTAGCTGCAAAAAAAGCGTGAAAAGCGTTTCAATACTTTTGCACATAACTCATGCGCTTTAAAAATAGACTCATTGTGGCAAGAAGGTCTGCTAATAAGGTGAAATCTTACACACACACATACATAAATATGCGTATACTAAGTGCTGAGCGGAAATGATGGCTGCCGCCATGTGTTAGAACTTAATAATAAGTCTAACTGTAAAATATGACTCACATGCCATAAGAGAGAGAGAGAAAAAAAAATCAATTGCATAAATAAACTGAACTAAACAATGCCTAAGAAATACTTGACGCGAACAGCTGACTTTGCGATCGTTACATTCGCATTTGCTGGCGGCATCACGTGTATGCGGTGTGTGCGGTGTGTGCACGAGGAACATACGAAGCCCAACAAATGCCAAAGTAAGCAGCTAATTTACATTGACAACAACAAACAACAAAAGGAGCATGCATGACAGTCTCAGACCAAGCGTAGACCCTAGATCTGGTACCAGTTATGCAAGCAATGCAATGCCACTGAAGAGTTACTTTCAAAATACAGTAGAAATTTACTATATAATATTTGAAAAATGCTTCACTTCTTGCACAGTGAAATTTGCAAAAGTTAAATATCCACGTCATCAAAAACAAAACGTTTCGCTTTGAAAGAATAAATGTATGCATGTGTGTAATATGTGTGTGTAGCGAGGCTACCAACTATACAATGCTATACAATGGGTTTTCACCGGAGGATATAAAAATAAATTAGCTATTTTATTATTTTTTTTTGTTTTGTTATTGATAACTTAGTCAATAATTTATTTGAACGCGATAAGTACGTATTATTGAAGTTCCGCCTGTTCACAGCACTGGGGATCACATTTTAGCAAAAGCTACCAAATAGGAAGATAAAAGATTTTTTAGACAAACTTTCTCATAACTCTGCATATTTTTGTAAATCTTCAGCATATGCATTTCCCTTTTTTTATCGAGATTGGGTATTACAATTATGTAGTTTTTGCAATTTTCAATGTAAACTGTCTTTAGAAGACATTTATTGCATTTATGTAAAAGGACCGTGTTGATGTTAGCCAATTACTACTGTAATATGCAATATGTTGTTGTAATAAAATGCAATAAAAACTTTGCAAGTGCGTAACGATAACGTTAAAGAACATATACATATGATACCCAAATATATATAATAAATATATAATAAAATAAGAATAGTTTTATTTTTCTTCTTATTATTGACTTTACTGTTTACGCACGCAATGTAATGAATTTACAAGTTCAAGGCATGATGATGCCTTTGCTTCGTTGTTGTTGCTGTTCTTGTTGTTATTAGTTTTCTTCTTCGTTTTTTTTTATTTTGTATTGCGGTTGCTTTGTTTCATGCAATTAACAATGCAAAACCTAAAAGTAGACACAACAATAACAACAACATACAAAGCAAATCAGGTGGCATGGTCTGTTATCTGTGTGTTGCGTGCCTTGTTGTTGTACAACAAATAATACATTGTCTAAACGAATTGTTGAGTTATCGTAAGTAAATGACACAGCAAGTGTGCAGTGAAACAAAATACGATTAAACAAAGCAAGAACAACGTGCAATTGAAGCCTTGAAGGGGCAAGTGGTTGTCCTCGTCTTGTTTAGTTTTTTTTTTTTTCTGTTTAATGCAAAATACTTGCAAATGTTTTATTTGAAACTTTGACAACATAACATTAATATGTACGTCGTTTTGTGCTTTAAGTTGCAATGGAATTCAATTTTGCAAATAATAGAGTAGTAAAAAACAATTTGTAAACAATATACATATGTATTATTATCGCACAAAAAACGAACAGTTATCTTTAATAATACGCATATTTATTGCAAAAGGTAACATAAAATATAATCATGCCACCAAAAAAAACACGCGATGAAACATTGCTATGGAAGCTTTTTACAGCGCATACGCGCGTTCAATAAAATAATTCGAAAAAAAAAATTTTAAATGCCTTGAATGCGTAAAGTTCAATGTACAGAAATGAACACAAACAAATTGGGTTTTTTCTTGTTGATAGCGGCCAACTAAATAAACACATAATATAAATCGATTAACGATCAAACAGCAAAGCATACTCACGCGTCAATTCTTTTTTGACGCTTCTTTTCTGTTTACAACTAAATGCTTCTGCGCACATTTGTATTTGTTCGATTGCTTTAATGTTCAAAATGATTTTTTATTTCGTCTACTAAACAAAACTTCAACTTCGAGCACGAACTAATTATTGTTGTTTCTTTCTTTTTTTTTTTTTTTTGCTTTTTGTGCTGCTTGTTTTATTTGCCTTTTCAGGCCCAGACACATCACGCCATTTTCAGCTTACTTTCACTAACTGCTACAATAACACAAAAAAAAAATGTAAAGCAACAAACATCATAGCGCAAGTCGACGCACAACAAAAACATCCGACTGCAAAGACGAGATTACGAAATTCGGTTTATTCGAGTCTGACTCAAAGCAGAGCAAAAACACAAAGTCCCTTTTGCAAAAATACTAAAAATGTATTTCGCACACATGCATACACACATATGTACATGTATGTACGCTATAAGCTCCTGCTATTGGTTTTTTTTTTATAATGCCATAAAACAGCCTATGTATGTCTGCAAAAGCAAATAGGTACATATACTCAAGTATGCGCACAACTAAACTAAACTAAACTAAACTTTATAAGCATACTCAATAACTGCATTGCACGTGCTTGGCAAATTGAGATAAGCACGACGAATTAAATTATTGCATATTTGTTTGCATTGTAGCACAAAGAAACTTTTTATCAACAGAAACAGAAACAGCTTATGCAAAGTATTGAAATCAGGAAAACTTTAATCAAAATTGCACATAGCGCAGGGATTTCATAATCCTCAAGAGTATGTGAAATATGTTTACTAAACATTGAAGCAAAGTAGTACATACATATCTACTTATCGACTTATTTAACTTTGCAAAATGACTTTCTTCTGACGTCACGCATACACTCTGCTGAGTGACGAAGATTTACTCGTGCAATCAACACATTCATACAATATGCTCAATGCTGAAGTCGACACACCAACTAAATGTAGACACACATACACATACACATGTATGCTTATTCAAGAGAGTAATGCTTGAGGATGGAGCAGCTTGCACATCTCGCGCAACAACAGCTGACGTTGTGACGATCAAAAAGTATTCTTTAATAAAGAAAACTTGTCGCTAAAAGCTTAGCTTTGGACGCAAAAAAGAAAAACAAAAAAAAACAAGTGTATATACACATGTACACATGTTGGCTTGTACATATTAAGTTATTTTTACATGTTAAATAATAACAACTGGCTGCATGATGTTATTCTGCTGGAGTACACCATTGTTGTTGTTTACATTTATTTGTTTATGTGAGAATTATGAAGTTATCGATTTCAATATGGGCATTTGCGCTTAAGTAAATTATAGCCTATGCCATGGGTACAAAACGAACTGTTGCTAGGCCGACGGCAATATGCGAAATTCTATTAAGAATTTTGCACAATTTTCAATTTCACAACAACCATAGCGGCGATCAGCAGAACACCCATTTAGAATGCAATTCAATCATTCTATTTTTTTCTCGTCGAACAAACATGCACGAAAAGTGTTTAGTCATCTGCGCCGTTTAACTCGTAGCAAAGTCCAAATAAAATAAAAAAAAATAAACAAAAAAAACAAACACAAACATACACCTACACATTGAAAACAGGCGCAAAGTCTAATTTCCACGAGAGCTCATTAGTAGAGTCGTCTGCTAACACAACGCGATGAAATATTTTGACAAAAAAATACTTTTTGTTATATTATTTTCATGAAAAATATATTTTTGTTTTTGCTTGCATATAGTATAATGGAAAAATTTTCTACCTTTGCTTTACTATATCTTTGTCGTATGCCATCTATTTGGGTAACTGTATTTTGTTGGTTTAATTCAAGTTTGCTTGTGAATTTTGATGAAAAACTAGCGAGTATTCGCGACGGCTTTGGCTCACTCTATTTCACGCGCGTGCAGGTTTTTTATGCTTTTTTTTTTCGTATCACCAATTGCGTTAGTTTCTTAATTAAAACACCAATAATATAAACACAAATATCTTGTTTAGAAGGTTTTCCAGTCCTTTCCGTTTGGTTTAAATTCTGTTGTTATTCCGACCAGTGCGATTTCAACACTAAAGCATTGCCAACGCGGTTGGCGATAATATATTTTGGCGAAAAAAAACTCTGACATACAAAGCTAATCGAATTATGAGTGTGTGTGTGTTTTTGAGCGCTGGGAGCTCACAAAATATAACAACAACAATACGAACTCTCTTGGCAAAACAAAAACTAGGGGGTCTGACTCGAGAGCGGAATTTTGTATGGAAATAGACTCTCTTGCACTTTGTAACAACAAACAAGTGCTTTAAGAGCCAGCACGCTTGTATGCAGTTGCACGAACTCTGAGAGAGTACAAAAGTTGCTGTTGTTGGCGAGCGAGCTTTTTCAAACAACAAATGATCGGAACCGATCATTTTTAGTATTCGGGGGTAGACCCGAAAAACTTGCGAAAAAACAGAGCAGGCCAAAGAGAGACAAAACAAAACTAGAACAAAAAGTTTTGTTATTGCTGTCGTCAACGACGAAAGAACTAGTAAAACCGGAATAAACATGTAACATTTTGCCTTTTCGTAGGTGCCTTCAAATGTTTACGTACAAAATGTGATTCGCCTTTCCTTCCCCACTCTCACATCACTCTTGCATAATCCGACAAATCTCAAGAGATGCATGTTAAAACTATACCTGTAATAATGTTTTAGACGTAGGTTTCGTTGGCTTTATTTACCCAATGGACAATATACATACACACACACACACACACACAGAGTGTAAGAGTATAAGTGTGTGTGCGTGCGTCGTTGTGATTTTTTATGCAGTTCTCTTGTTGTCAAACGTTTAATGCAACTGTCGCTTTGTTTTTCCGCTTTGATAATATTTTTTATTTATATATTTTCGCTTTGCAGTTGCGGTTGTTGATGCGCTTCTTGTTATTGTAAGAAAAATGCATTGCCATGCATAATTGACACACTCAGCGTTTATCTGTGCCATTTAATATGTGCTGCCCTAGCATTATTATGCAAATTTCTTATTTCTTATTTTTTCTTTTGTTTGTTGCTTTAATCTTATATGAGTTACTGTCCGTGTGTCATTGAATTATTTTTATGCGAAGCTTATTTGTATTGCTGTTCTTTTATTTCCAATATTTCTTGTATCACTTGTTATGCTCACATCCGTAGGCATTTTTAAAACGATGCCGCTTGGCAGACGTCTGCACTCCCTACATTCTCTTATGGCCGAGCCTTTCTAAGCGGTCAGTGAGCCTAAGCTACTACACGAACGAAAACGACTTCGGTAGGCATTTCGTGATATTAAAGTTCTATACAAATCACTTCAAAAAATACCATCAACTTATTTGAACAGTATGTGTTGATGGATTTTCAGATCAACCTGTCGGGGCTAAGTCATGACTACGCCGACGAATTTATGTCACTGCCAAGAATTTGCCAGCAAGTCTAAAAAAATTTTCTTTTTGGCGGCGACTCGACGTATGAAATGCCTATGAAAGCGATTTTCAAAACAAATCGTGAATCATGGTTGGTCGGATAAACTCATAAGAAATAATTCAAATAAACAGATTATATATGTATGTATGTATGTATGTATTAATAGTTGATACGTAAGCCGTGCCAAGTGCAGAGTGGCTGATGATGGGATTGCATTTTCTTGTTGTTGGTCCAAATCGCACTCAGGCTGTCTGTTATCTGTAGTTTGGATGATGTGTGTGTGTGTGTGCAAGCAAATTGAAATAAAAATCATAATAAAACAATACGAAAAACAAAACTTACCAATAAATTAAAATAATAACAACAAAACGGTAATTTTAAATATGTTTTTAATTAAATGCTATACGTATTTATGGGTTGATTGGTTTTGTATCTACACAATAATTGTACAATTACTGAAGTTTAATTTCAAACTCAAAACAGTTATTTGATAAATAATTAAAAAATAATTAGCAAAGCACAAACTTACAAAAGAAAATCAAGAGCCGTTGTTTATTGAAACAAAAAAAAAAAAAAAATTTGTTACTGTTTTTTTTTTTTTTTTTTTTTTTTCTGTTTTACTTTACTAAAAATTTTACGCCTTTTCTTCTCTGCTCTCTCTCTTCTTTTTGCATGTTAAAGCAATTTGAACGGCATGATTATATAAATATGTATATTATATAGTTGTATGATTTAACTAGACCCCTTTCATCGATAAAAAAAAAATGCACAAACTGCAATGCTGCGGTTCGACCAACAAAGATAATGACACAAGCCTACAGAGCTACTTCGCGTTGTCAAGCCGCTTGCGTCGCGCATCCGTTATAGCACCCCAGAGTTCGATGATGAAATCATCGGTGAAGCCGAACGTCTCCAGATCAGAGTTATCAATTGCTTCGGCAAAGTCCATGGAATTCGTTTTGCTCTCGCCGAGATCCCAGATCTGCGACGCCAGCTCCGTGTCGTTGATGCCCATAAACGACTCGAGCAGATTGTTTATCGCATCGATGCCCGCCTGCGTCGACTCGTCGAACTTCGGTTCGATTTGTGCATTGCCGTTGGCCTTGAAGCGCAGCGTCTCCTTGCCGCTGCCATAGCTGCGGCCGCTCGATGCACGCGACTGATTGCGCGGTCCGATGCCCTGGAAGCCGCTCTTGATCGGCTCGATCAGTCGTATGGTGAACATCTGGCCCGTGGGTATTTCTTTCAGCATGCGCGCCACCTCGTAGTGACGCTTGCCCACCATGTTCGTGCCATTGAGCTTCTCGATGTGATCACCGACGGTTATGTGCTCGATGCGATCGATGACCGAGTCCTCCTTGATGCGCTTTATGAACGCATAGCCGGCCCCGTTATCGGTAATTGTGAGGCCCAGTGCATCCTCCGACTTAAGTATCTCGATCTCTTTGGGCCGTCCCTTGCGGTGTGCGAATATGAAATCGTCCAGGCCGATCTGTCCGCCCAGCAGCCGGGTCATATCCACTTTGTGTGAGTTCAGTGTGCAGAAGAGTATATCATTGGGTGACATGTCGAAGCATTCGGCGATCTTTGTGTAAAGTTCGCGTACGCTCGCGAAACCCGTTATCAGGCCAGTCGGACTGCCGTGTGCGAGTTGGCAGTGGAAGATCAGTTGCGGTTTTGTTGCATCATCTAATGTTGTGTTGTTGTTGTCGTAGTTGGCGTGCGCCGACTTACGCTTCGCATCGTTGTTGTTCTCCTGCTGTGGCGACGCCGACACATCAACGGACTTGGCGGATTTCTTTGAAGAAAACAGCGGCATCTCTAGGCACTTGTTGCTGTTCACTGTTGCTTGGCAAGACTTGGCAACTTAAACAAAGACGTAATTGTTTGTTCGTTCGTTCGTGCGTGCGTGCGTGCGTTCGTTCGTTTGATTTGTTGGTTTGATTTGTTGATTGGTTGGTTGCGTTATTGCTTGCTGGCTGACTGGCCTGTGCTTGCTTGGGTTATCTGTGCAAGGAAGAGATTTTTTCACGTTTGATCAATCGTGGATTTCTTGTGAATTTGTGGTTAACGTTTTTTATTTTAGTTTGTTAGTTTTTCTGGGTGATTTGATGCTTTGCAAAATGTTTATATGCCAGACCCATTTTATCTACAACATACAACGGCTAACGATATGGGAAATAAACAAAGAACAATGTTAGGTACATAGTTGAGTCATCGCATGACACCGAACAAATTTTATGCACGTTCGCAGACTTATCTACTACCAAACACCGCCGTACCCGCTCCACTCACACTGCAAATCTAATCTATTAACCAAATAAATATCTTTATTGTTTTTGCACTTTTTTGTTGTTTTTGTTAACAATTTACTAACACACCAAGTACATAATTTTAATTTGTGTAAAAATTACTCACTGCCTTGTTGGAATTTTTAATGTTTTACAAAGTGTTTGCGTATAAGTGAGGTTATGCATGTTATTGTTAAGCACATTAAAACGAAAAAAAAAATAACAAAAAAAAAAAATGTATTAAATCACATTAATTTGTTAAACTAATTCACCGACACCAATTCTTTTGCATTTGTTTCTGTTTTATTCTTTAGTTTTGTGATTTTAAAAAGTACAATTCAAAAAGCTGCGCACTCTGCTGCCCTTAGCAAAACAAGACAAAGCGAAAAACTAAATAAACATTTATCATGGTTCCAATGCGCTGATAAGATTTCCACATTCGACAAGCGCGTGACAAGTAACGGTCAGCAAGATATGACGATGACGATGACGACGACGACGACGACGATACCAGCCGCCAGCCTAAATGAAAGAAACTTCGTGTTCAACAGTCGACTCGCATATCTGCTCTTTTTCGCGCAAATGAGCCGTTCAACTGTGCCGCATAAACGTTCTTATGTGACTACCTTTTTTCAATTAAAGCAATTGCATGAGAATGTGCTCTGAGAGTTTAGCTAAGCGCAGCGCCGCACTCGCGCCTTGAGAGTAACAAGTGAAATATTCAAGCAAACCTAATCGTGCTGACGCTGATGCCTCTGGCCCCTGGGGGCTCTCTTTACTGCTACTGGTTTTGTTGTGTTTAATGTTATTTTTATTTTTATTATTTTTTTTTTTTGTTTCTTTTTAAATGGCATAATTTTTTTTTTTTCTTTGTGTTTTTTAGGTTTTTCGTTTGCTGTGCACTGCGCACTTGCAGTCGTTTCCATGAACTCTGTTGCAGTCTTTTAACTAGAAGAGCACACATTTTAACAATGAAAAGCAGCTCAATAACAAATAACGGTATCTTTCTTTCGCAGCAACATTTTGCATTTGTTATCGTATTTCTTGTCGCTAATGACACACTTGGCACTATGCTCTCAAATGGCTAACTAATTTATGCACACTTGTGTATAAGTACACTATACTTAACATACTTCTTGTCTTTGGCTTTGTCTCTGTTTTTGGTTCTGGCTTTGTTTTTGTTTTTAACAATATTCTCGCAGACGTTCTTGCTCAATTGCTTGTTTTTTGCTTCACAGAGATTGGGTTACAAGAATTTTTGTTCTTTGCTTTTTTTTACTTGCTTTCAAAAAATTGCCAACAGCGTAACGTTGAAATTTAGACCGTTTTCCATTTAAATGTTTGACATATGATTTTGCATAGAATTTACAACACAAAATTAGAATTTTTTATTTAATTTTTTTTTTTTTTTTATAAATTTTTTGTTTCAAAGGTAATTTTGACACTTAATAAAAATGAATACTGTTGAAAATTTGTTTTTAGAATTAAGAATTCATGCTACGATCATTGCTAAGGCTCTGCTTAAGTGATGTGATTTGTGTTTTCTGTTTGACTTATGTGCAACTAAAAAGAGTTTTCTTTGTAAACAATATTTCGTATAAATAAAGCCAAAAAACCAACTTAACCTAAACTTGACCCAAAAAGTAGCGATCGCGAGAAAAAGCAGCTGAATTAAAGAGTACGACTGTAAATTAAATAAATTTTATTCTGTAACAGCTGTAAGAAATTGTTTATTGCAAAATATTGTTTGCTTTTCAAGATTAAACATTGGAATTTTTGTTTTGTTGCTAAATAATGTTTTTAAAATTAATCTTATTTACAATCGAGCATGCGGTGTAATGTTAATAAAAGTACAAAACCTTTAATTACATATAGAATATTTTAAAGTGACTAATTGTTTTGAAATATAAAAGAAAAAAATTAAAAAAACATAAAAATCTCAATACAGTAGACTCGCGTTAACTTGAACTAATAAAAAACAGAGAACAAATATTTTAACACTTTCATTTAACATCGGCACTTCCAATGTTTGAAGTCAATTTTATGTTTAGATAAAAAGACGCATGAAAAAGCACGGTATTTACATAAATACATAAGAATATGCAAAAATAGGGAAAAACATTCAACTTGACGAAAATGGGATATAAAATAGTGTTCAAGTTTGCTGAATGTTTAGTTATTGTGAATCTACTGTACTCAGTATGTGTAAAAGCGAGCCCCCTTTTATCGACCACATAACAACAACAGCAGACAACATGCTCTGTCAGCATCAGCTGAACCATAAAAACAGCGAATTTACTTATTAACATACACACGCCTATGCTGATATGCTCCTACATACATATGTGCACATTTGCATACATATTTATATATATGTATATATGTATGTATGTATGTATTTCAATACAATCTTGCTGTTATCAACAATAAAAAAAAAATAAAAATAAAAAAAAAAAAAACAAAAATTATAATAAATAAACTAGCTGAACGAGTAAAACCCATCAAGGTCGCAATAGTTAGGCGGCAACAATGAGTAGAAACTCGTGAGCCGTTCACAAACTAACAAACTAATAAATAACACATTAAAGTATCTCCAAGCAGTATATGCTAATCTTCGGCAAGCTTCAAGAATGTTCAAAACAGAAAAACAAACAAAAATAGGAAAACATATTCACATGAATATGTATGTGCCATATATACTACTATGCATTTGCTACGTAATTTTTGGCATGTGGTCTATGTTCGCGGATTTTATTGTGCTACATTTAAATGGCGAAACAATTAAGGCATACAAAGTATGGTAAACAGATACTTTAAATTAATAAACACCTTTTTTCTACGCAGGTCAAAAACGAAAATAAAAAGGAAAAAAAAAAATAAATAATCAAATCAATTTAAATTTAATTAATCCCACATAAAGTAGGTACTGATAATTAGGACAAATTGTGTTTATTTAGTGTATAAATTAGCAATTCTTGTGTCCGTCGGGTATTTGTGAAAATAAACAAAAAAAATTAAATTCTTACTGATGTGTGCAATTTACTTAAAATCTTATAAAATAATCTATATAATTAAAACATTCTGACGGTCCCGTAATTATTCGCTGTAGTTCCCGAAGATCATAATACCTGCCACAGCCCACATAATCAACTGTATCGGCACTCTTTGAACACCTAGGGAGAACTATTCTCAAGGTTAATCGATAGCCAAAAATCACATAATAGGCGCAACTTTATTCGCAGGCGGGAAACGCATCAATTTTGCGGAAGTCAATATACATATATAAACACATCTGCATATTTACGCATGTATGTGTGTTCATTAATATATTGTTGACATTTTGAGCAGATGACAAAACGACAGTGTCCAAGACAGAGTCCAAGAGCGTCAATAGGTGACGACTACGCTAAGAGAGAACAAAGTGAACTTATGGCACACGTACGTATAAACTTTTGCGTTTTGTGTTGGCACTTTTTTAAGAGAGCAGAACCGATGACCAATCGTTGTTGGCTTGTTGTGGCTTGCGTTTAATAAATTATGTCGTCGGATGTATATGTGGAGCAGCACGATCTCGCTCTACGTGCGATGACGAATGTACGCCAATCATCGTTGCTGTGCCGCGCGTTCTCTCTTTCTCCCTTTTTTTTTAGATGTGCTTTGAAGGGCACTTCATTATTGTATGGGGAAGTGCCCATGAACTGAACAAAATAGCATAAATCCTTTAAAAAGTTATGCACACATTGAAATTGAAAAGATATTCATGAATTCGTGTTCAAGTTCGTTAAACGCTCTTGACACTGCAAGTGTACGAATCGCGTGATCCATTTCATTGTAGCAGTTTCATTTTATTAATGCTTACATATGTATTCCATACCATACATGCATTTGTACATATGCGCACATTTCAGCAATTACGCATATAAATTTGCTACTGCGCCAACGCTGATAAAGCAAGATTAAGAAGACACGCGCGAATATTGTTTATTTTTTTTCTGTTTTTTTTTTTCGGCTTGAACCAATAATATTTCATTTTATATTGTTGTGTCATTAGCACACATAAGAAATGCAGTAACACTTTGTGACTGCGCTTTGTGCAAGAGGTATCTGAAAAGTCAACAACGCAAACACGAGCCAGTCAACAACATCAACTACATTTATTAGCAACAACAACAACGGCATAAACAACAAACCATACGTATTAGATGAATTCGCTTCCGCAATTAGATTCTTGCTGGCTATTGTGGCGCTTTACTCGCTTCTGATTGGCTGCAATTGATGGGCTCGTCGGCGCGTGTTGGCGGTTTGTTGTGTGTTTTTCGCATGCGACTCGCGGCAGGCGATCGGCTTAATGCGAGGGGGTGTGCTAGATAAACTGCGAACCATGTAAACAACAACAAGAAAGTTGCATTGTTGTAAATTTCGTAAAAACAAAACAAATTCAGAGATAAAGATTGAGAAAAACAAAACAACACGCGTTTGTTGTAAACAAAAACAACTTAAGTATTCTGTTTGTGCAAATGCGTCTGATAAATATACAACAACAACAATAACAACAAAGATATGCATACGTAACAACCAACTGCGGTGACGGCGACGGCGACGTTAGCGGCGACAACACGGAGGAGAGCGCGTGTAGGCAACAATAGTTTTGCGTTCACTAGTCGATTGTTGCTTTGTTTATCACGAAAACCAAACAAAAAAAAAAAACAATGTAAATAAAATAATAACTGATACGCAGTATATAAACCAATCAATATGAACGCAAAAGCCGAAATTTGTTATTGTCTTAAGGCATTTAGTGTTTAAATAAAACAATAACAATTAAAACATCATATTTCAATTAGTCAAGTGTAAACCTTTCCTCTCAATCTAATCAAAACCACCTTATTACAGCCAAATCTCCCATAACGGACAGTTCCCATAACTGGACAAAACCATCGCGACTGTCGGTGTCCGATTACAGTTGACCCTGATTTAATGAACACAATTCGTTCAAGAATTTTGTAAGTTATGCGAAATGTTCACTAAGCGAAACCATTACTTCCATAAAATGCAATTTTTGTAAGATATATATTTATGTGTCAACATTTTTAAGGAACTGAATATAGGACAAAATGAAATGAAAAAAAAAAATTAAAAATTATAATTGATAGAACTCGTTAGTTTGGCTTTTAAATTGGTTGTTATCCGGAACTTGGTTCGTTAAGCGAAACTTTAAAAAAAAAAAAACCTTATTCGTTATGCGAAATGTTCGATAACCAAGGGTCGACTGCATATGCTAAAATTTAAATGGCTTTGTTTAAAAATTAAAAATTCTGGCTAATTATTCTTAAATTCATATGTGTAGATTTCATATTGTTTGCGAAACGACAGCAGTCTAATGCTGTTTATCGTAGTTTTATAACATATTATTTTACACTGCATATTTAATGTCAAATTAAAATGAAATATGGCTGAAGGCACTCATTAAAACTGGAATTTAGCAATAATGAATTTGTATGTATAAGTTAAACGCAGCAAACCTTTCATTATTTTTTTGGACAAAAAAAAAAGAAGACACAAAGGTAAAAAAGGTATGTATAGTTCCTCACGCGATTCAGAAGCAATTATTAACAAAAAGCAACAATATACTAACTCTCAAAAGCACAAGAATTATCATAATCATATTCAGTGAGGAGCACGTATATGTATTTCTGTGCGTTATAAAAAAAACTCTTGCATTTCATTTAAGAGCATGAGCTTTTGCTTTAAGCTAAAGCTCGCTCACTCGTTTTCGATCGTACTTTATTCCTCTCTCTATACATCTGGCTCTTTCCCACAGTTTCTGTTTCTGTTTCCTTACACACGTTTGCGTACAACAAATTACAGGTTATAGAGCTAACAGCTCTGTTTCATATTTTGAATAACAAATCGTTACGGCAGTGTTTACAGCTTAACGGTAAACGACATCAAAGTTTTCTTTTTCGGCAATGGTAAACCTGAAAAAGCTGTTTGCAATTCTTTGTTGTAGTTGTTTTCTTTGTCTGCTTGTATGTTCTTTGTCTGTCGGTCGGTCAGCGCAATCATTGTGTAATCGTGATGAAGTTTTTGTCTCGCACAGCAGAACAGCCCTCTTTAGCCCAGTTGCTAACGAATGAAACAAACCTTAAAGACGTTCTCTCTCCTCCGCGTTATTTGCTCGTCGCAATGTAAACAAACAACAGCTGTTCCAAAACACTGAACTCAACAACTGGCAACGGTATAATTTACGCCGTTAGTGTTAGGTGTAAAATAAGCTTTACAAAGTGTAAAAGGAATAAACGATAATTTGCACAAAACATCTGACATTATTTTTCTCGACTTTATTTTCACATTATTTTATTATGGAGACAAATCACACGCCTGTTTTGGCCGCATTAAATGATTCTACCTGTTCCAATTAAGTCATCAGCTGCGAAACGCTTTGACTTGACGCTGATATGAGTCATTAACATAAGAAAGTTTCTGCGGACAATCACATGGCATTGACGTTGAATTTTTTTTTTTTTTATACCAAATTATACGTTTATATTTTTCATGCTTGTTGATTTTTTCCTTCTTATTTGTTTGTTTTTATTTTTTTTGTTTTTTTAATTTTTTTTTGAGACATTTAAAAATAAATATTAAACGTGACTTGGGTAACACGATTTGCATTTATATTAATAATAACAAACATTATGTTTGCTTTTTATTTTGTTTTATAGTGCACTGAACTTTTGTGCCGTTTTTGTTTTATTTTTTTTTATACTGCGTATTAAAGTCTCCTGGCATACAATTTTTCATTGTAACCGAAATTGGAAAATTAATGGGATATTGCTCAAATATGGCGTACGATTTTGTTTCGTGCTTTGTTATGTTCTAAAAAAATTGTTCCTTTTACGAAAATGTGGTAGTTCTTCGGGAGCAAATCACAGTGTGGTGAGGTGAGGTGACAACCCCAGCTAACTTAATGTGCACATGGCACCCTGTATGATGTGTCTTTTTCTGTGTGCATACAATAAAAAAAACAAAAAACAAAAAAAAAAAACAAAAAAAAAACATTTTAAATCAACCCAAATAATAAATTAACAAGAGACTAAAACTACAAACAATAAGCACATGCGGCATTAACAACATTTAACCGTTTCAACTCGCTGAACTTTAAAAACACATCAGGTAAACGTAGGTGAGCAACAACAAATGTAACCGGCGAACATAAAAAAATGAACAGACGGACAAATGTAGCAAACAAATGAATTTCAAATGTGTTAATGCGCGCATATCTTATAAGCTTCAGCTTTTTAAATGAAATAATTTACCGGCATATAATTAAAAAACGCAGACGGAGAAGAAGAAAAATAATGGCCAACAATAAAATCGTTTGCGAAAATCACATTCTGCTAATGCTGAAGAGGCAGCACAAAGCTTGCAGCATCAATTGGCATTGACAAGCGCAAACGCATCAGCGACGTAACAGTGCCGGAACGAGCGTGTGGCAAAACGTATTGAAATCCAAGCACTACGTCATTATTGCGCAGACATGCAATATGCAACATAAGTAACCCCATATACACATACATACCTAAGTACATACATAGTGTATGTATGTATGTATCTAGATACTTAATATACAATGATGTCAGTTAGTATGAATGTTTTTCTTTTTTTTTATTATTATTATTTTTATTTTTTGCTTTGTGAGTCGCTGGCCGGCAAGAATGTCACGCAAGCAATTTACATAAATAGCCACGTTTCCGCTTTTGACCGTGTGACGGCGCAGGCGCAGGCGCAACAGGCGAACCACGGCGGAGCACGGCAACAATGACAAGTGACTATGCATCTCTTGTATAGATGAACATATACACAGATATGAACAGTTACAAAAATTGTTAAAGCTGTACATGATGTATGCTACTCTGTTATGTATGCTAGCTATGTATATTGCGAGCAAAATCCGATTTTGATTGCTGATGTGTATAGGAAAACATTTCATAAGCAGACAGCGAGGGGGAATACGAAATTAATGTCTGACTAATAGCATGAAGGGCGAATCAGATATATAAGCACTCATTAATAAATAAATACTATATACATATGTATATGGCATATAAAAACATAATGTTTTCGCTTTTGCGCAGTATACGGAATTATATTTTCCATTTGAGTAGTTAGAGAAATTTGTGCACCTGGTATGATTTTTGAGCTTGAACTGTTTTTATTCGTCGCAGGCCATAAATAATTTTGCAAAAATATAAGTTAACTAGCTGGACCAGTCAGACGCTGTTTTGCCCTTCCTTAATTATTTTTCATTGTGGTCTTTTTCACCCAACTTAATTCACATCTATCTATTACTATCAAAATATCTTTTTTGCTACTCCAAATGTTCTCATTATTATTATTATTATTAATATTAATAGGTTTACCGAGTTATCCGGATTGACATTTTTATGATCTGGATCAGCGAAATACTACTGCAGCATTATATACTTTACTCTAATACTCCGACTTTTAAGGTCTAATATGCTGATACAACAAAACTTCTGCCTATTTATGTTAAACTCACACACACAGTTTTACCTTGGGGATCTTGGGGATTCCAGGCAATCTCTGCTATTATATTAACGCCTAATAGTGCTGCATATCATAATAATATACAGAGCAGAAATCTTCTATAAAGTGACAGATCTTTTTAAGATCATTGATATTCGTATCGACTTACTGCGCTTAGATCAACCTGCTGCGAGACCCGATAATCGGAATGTTAATGCAGTTGGTAATTTGTAAAGGCAAGTTGGCGTATGAAAATAAACTAAATGCTCTGCCGCCAACAAAGTAACAGAGAAAAGTAAACATTAAATGAGAAAAAAAAAAAAGAAACCCACTTTACGCTTTGTTAACAACATAATTTGCCTACAAATTGTTTTGTTCTTTTGTGCCTTTTTCGTATTTTGTTGTTGGCTTTGTGCTTTTTACCAAATTGCACACGCCCTCAATGTAAAGCTTCCGCTTCGACTCTGACTGCGCCGCGGCTGCTGTTGCGGCTGCAGCAGCGTGGGCAGCACTGTGCGTAATAATTTGCTCATTTAACTGGATTTTCGTAACAGTAATGATGCGGCGGCGTAGCATGGCCAAGTCATGCCAAGCACGTGCTCGCACATTAACACATTTCACGCTTCTGGTTCGTTGCGATTTATGTGAAAATTTTATATGAACGCATTACACGATGAGCGCATCTGCGTTTCTAGCAGAAAATTCCATGAAAAATGCTTCAAAAAAAACAAAAAAGAAGAACCAAAAATAAAAACAGAAAAGCCAAAAACCATAAAACAAAATGGAAAATACTTTTGTTGCATGTTTGGCTTTGAAAATGAAGTCTATTTGGTCTGTCTTGAAAATCTTTGATAGTGCGTTATTCTGTGCGTTGAATGTTGTGTGAAATTTATGTTATGTTAATTTGTGTTTTTTAATCTATTTTTAGTTATTTTGTTTTCGCTTTTTTTTTTTTTTTTTATTTGTAGATTATTGTTATGTAAATAAAAAAAAGTTTTTGTAATATGTTACTCAACTCGAACTCAACAAATTTGTGGCAGATATGTGCAAAATGAAAGACGAGAAGTAAAAACTTAAAGAAAGATAAATAGTATATGTATAACAGTTTAAGAAAATATATAATATACTGGTTGATTGCTTATGGCTTAATCATTTTTTTTGTAAACATGGAAAAACACAATATTACAATAATACTAACGAGGTATGTTCAAAAAGTGACGGGAAGTTCTCTTTTAAACGAACCGTACCAGAGATATTCAGATTCAAATGACTACAACTGTCAGTTGTTCACATGCAAAATCTTTCGATCGATTCGTCGTATTGTGACTAAGAATTTTTTTTCACATCACACCCTTTGAGGGTTATATTCTACCATTATGTGGTTCACTGTAAGCATCCATTCCTTGAAATAGGAAGGTCACTTGTATGTTCACCCAACAAAAGGGACAAGTGTCTAAGTATACTGACTTATTAGTCACTGTTCAACTGAATGTTTGTGTACTAGATAAGATACAGACATACATATATACATACATATGTACAGACTTATGTATATGGATTTTCCTTTGTTTTTAAAATGTCTACGCCTTTTCCTTTTGCAGAAGCGCCACACAGCAGCCAAAAAGAGCAAACAAGGCGAGGCATAGCCAAAACAAGTAAACCACAAAAATAATCTTGTTGCGAAAAATCAATTTTATTTTGCACAAGCAAATGGCAAATGAAAAACGTGTTCGGCTTTAATCCGCACCCTGAAATAATAATAATAACAAAAACAACAACAAAATGAAAATGGTTATGGAAGGTGATGACGAAATACAGACAACCACCCAAAAGTTTCCGTTACAATTGTTGCTGTTGTTATGAATTGTTGCCGGGTAGCGGTGCCGACAACGACAACAACAACAACAACAACGACAACGACGACGACGACATTTGTGCAGACAAATAGTCAACTTTCGATGACATTTTCGTGGCAGAAACAGTTGAGGCAGGGAATGGTCAGTAGGGAGAAATATATGCGGGCTGGTGACTGGGTTGGCTGAATTGGTAAATTATGAAATCAACTTTACGGTGAATAAGCAGTTATAAATGTTATCTTCAGCCATATTGACATTTGATAAGTTCTGCGTTGAATTTTCAACCCGCACTCACACTCGTAGACTGTAGACAGCACACCCAGTGCAAAGGCTCCGATCATACGAAAATGAAAGCGCATGCAAACGGCTTATTGTGACCACTGTGCAACGGAAGTGCAATAAAAGTTGAAGCTGCAGGGGCTATTATCGATTTTTATCGACTGTCTCATGTGCATTAATCACTTTTCGCCGCACCGGGGGTTTAAACTTTTTTCAGGCATAAATTTGCATTATTTACACAAAGTAACAATGTTAACAATAATTTTTTCAGAAGTGCAAAATTTAAACAAAATAAAAAAATAAAAACAGTGAAAACTATTTACAAAAGAAATGCCACCTTTCACTTTATTTGTGCGAAACTTTTTTAAACAAAGGTAGATGAAGCTGTGCGCATAATGTTAAGCTGAATAAAAAAAAAAAAAACCCAAAAAGAAATACGAAGCGACTTCATTTTTCACATTGGCTCTTTTTTATTGAACGAACATTGAATAGAGTAGAAAAGCATACGCACCTGCCTGCACCTGTATATGTATATCAATTTGTCAATAAACGTACGGCATCGGTTCGTCTGTCCCCACGCCTAACCGACCACTTGCCACACCGACCGGCCACTTGGCAGACTCTGCTTGAGCTTGGTTTGGCTTGTGGAAAGCGCCGCTAATGAGCAAGGAAAGCAGCCGCTGCTGTGTGCCGAGCTGAACTGTGTTGTGCTGTAGCTTTTTTCCAATTTGAGTGCTGTTCTTTTTTAGTTTGTTTTGTATTTTCTATGTGTGTACTTATCATCACACTCACTGAACTAACTGGTTTTGCACTTTCTGCCGTTTAGTTGCTACGTTTTATTAAACTACTCGTTTTGAATTTCACTAATTTCTTGCACTTAACATTGATATTGCCTTATCTGCACGTGATTTACACTAAACTTCGTGTTTTTTCTATTAATAAACTATTTGTTTAAATAGCAATTATCAAAAAACCACCGACAGAATAGAATCAACCGAACGACGAGCGCAAAAAAAAATACGACTCCGCGCAAAGGAGAGAATTTACGGAATGAAACTGCGCTCACAAATAGAGATGTTGCTCTGTCACCGATATACGCTACCAGTGCTGCCAACTGACCAAGAAAAGCTACATTAACAGAAAAACAAAAAAAAAAGCTGTTATATTTTACTTTCTTGCGTACTTTAAATAAACACCAAAGTTAAAAAAAACACATCTCTATAATTTTAGTAGTTCTTGCAGCAATCTTCAAAGAAAAAGAGAAAAGCGATATATTATCAGATTCTAGGTACCACCGCTGTATTAGGATACTACAACTAACGATATGCATTGGTAGAAGAAATTATAGTTTCAAAATTCAGAGACATTGTGTGTTCCTTCTCGTTCTTCATTCGGCCTTCTTACTCATATTCATTATTTTTAAATTTATGTCGTTTGTTTAATTTATAGACCAATTAAATCACTAAATTCAATATTCACAACATTAAATTAATTCATTCCATATTCAATTTTTCTGAAATAAGGCATTTTTTGTTTTATTATATTAAAGACATTAGTTAGTTAGCGACCGTTATGGGACGGTTATAGAACGGTTCTCCCGAACCGGAATCGTCTTTCTCGTTCTGGTCCGTTTTGAAACGCATGACGAAATAAGCAAAGGTTTCCCGAACTTTAAAATGGTATGAAAATTTTAAATTGTATATTATTTAAATATAGTGTAGTCCCAACGCCTCTTTGGAAGTGGGGGAAAGCATGTGTCGGGCCGTATAAAATATCAGCTGTTTTTCACACGACAGTGTCAGTGTAGATGTGTCATTGGATTTTGTGATGATCGGCGATTTTGAACCAGCAAAGTAAAGAAGAAGATGAATCGTGTGTACGATTCGTATATACGGAAACACAACCCTGTGTTGAAATAATTATTCTATTCTCAGTACATTTTCCCTCGATTCTCAAGAATAAATGAAATTTGACGTGGTGACAACTTGGACTGCTTATATTGAGCATGTAACATATGATTTCGGTCGTTTTGTATGGATCAGTAAACAGAAGTGAAGTGAATCGCGTTATCGTACTGTCACAGTTTCCCCCGAATAGTAAATAAATATTAAATAAAAAAATTTAAATTGATGCCTTAATTTCCATGGAATTTTTATAAATTTTTGAACATTACAAGTATACAATGGCGGTCATACTTAAACGTCCGCACACATTCACGGAGACTATTGAACAATGCAAGAAACCGGCGCAGAAGAAGATTCGAATACAAACAACTGCTAAGGCGACTGGACCAAAACTTCAGATTATTGGACTGCTTGAGCCCTTTACGACAATACCTGTTAGCACTGTCAGTGGTGGCGCCCTCGCACCCAGCCCCAGCACATCAAAGGAACTGTTGGAAGTACTTGTTAAAATAGCGGATGAACTAATATTAGAAGGTGTTGAATTGCCAGAAATCAAGGATGCTATACGCAAATTAATACAGCTCTTTCAGCAAGAGCGTGACAGTGACACGGCCGTACGTGTCAAACTGCTCGATCTTATTGCGGAGATTATGGTTGAGGGTGGCGCAGAGGATACATTGGTGGTGTTTATTGATCAGTTGATTATGCTGCTGAAGAAGGAAAAATCGCAAAAAGTATTAGCGCAGGGATTGAGTTGCCTGAACCACATTGGCATGCGTCATCGCGAACATTTGCCATTGACGCACATTACGAAAATTGCCTACTTTGCGCAGGAGCAACTGAAATCGGAATCATCACAGACGCACAAGAGTGCCATGCTGTTGATGGCAACTATTGCGACACGTGGTGAAGCCGAGCGTCATTTCATTAACACACTGGCCAACTATGTGGACTCGCAGGATTCTGGTGTGCGCGCCCAGGCCTTGCGTTCCATGTTGCTCTTGGGTGACCGTGGAGCGCGTTTGCCTCCGAGCTTGTATCAACGAGCAGTCGATGCCATGAAGGATGATTACGAGTGTGTACGTAAGGAGGCTCTTCGATTGGTCTGCACGCTGGGCAACAAACACCCGGATCACATGTTTTTAGCCGAACGTCAAGAAGAGGAACTACGCTTGATTGATGCTGCTTTCAGCAAAGTATGCGAAGCGTTGTGCGATCTGTCGCTGCCCATACGTATACAGGCAGCCGAGCTTTTGGGTACCATGACACATGTTAGTTCGGAATTTCTGCATCAGACGCTTGATAAGAAGCTTATGAGCAATTTGCGTCGCAAGAAAACGGCACACGAGCGCGGCGCACAACTTGTAGCCAGCGGTGAGTGGTCATCAGGCAAACGCTGGGCAGACGATGCACCACAAGAGCAGCTGGACAGCGCAACTATATCGATTATAGCGAGCGGTGCATGTGGCGCATTAGTGCACGGTCTGGAGGATGAGTTTTTAGAAGTGCGTACAGCCTCAGTTGACTCTATGTGCAAGTTGGCATTGTCACATCCGGACTTTGCTGTAACATGCCTGGATTTTCTCGTTGATATGTTCAATGATGAAATCGAAGATGTGCGTCTGCGTGCTATATACAGTTTAACTGCGATTGCGCGTCACATCGTATTGCGGGAGGATCAACTCGAAACGATGCTGAGTGCATTGGAAGATTATTCAGCTGAGGTGCGCGAGGGATTACACTTGATGTTGGGTGCGTGTCGAGTCTCTACGCAGGCCTGTCTTCTGATGGTGGTACAGAAGCTGCTCGACGTGTTGGCGAAATATCCGCAGGATAAACTCTCCACGTATGCCTGCATGCGAAAAATCGGACAAAAACATTCGCACCTCTGCATGGCTGTGACGACGCATTTGCTCTTCGATCATCCATTCTTTGAGACGGCCGAAAGCGATGTCGAGCAACCGCCGTATCTTTGCGTGCTCATATTACTCTTCAATGCAGCCGAGCATTTGGTGCCCATAATCAGTCTCTTTCCTTCGGCGACACTGAAACATTATGCCTATTTGCGCGATTCGATGCCACACCTGGTGCCGCAACTGCCCATTGAAGGCGCTTCAACATCAAAACGCATCGACGATATGCAGGGTGCGTCTAGCTCAACGGAATACCTACAAATGATTCTCACGCATATACAAGAAATATTTGAGTACGCCACAGACCGTGTGGAATTGCTGCAAACCGCGCAGTCAAACTTAAAGGTAGGTACTCTGCCATATGGGCTAAAATCGAATTTTATACAATTACTCTGTTACAATGCATTACAGCGCCTGGGTGAGATTGACGCGGAGATGTTTGGTACCGCCAACTTTCTGGAGACTTTTCTCGCTGCACAAATACAAATTGAACAACTGCAACGTTGCACGAGTGCGACTCGAAGTCGTGTGCCACTGAAGGAATCCCTTGCACTGTTGATACGCAACTGCCTTAAGCTTCAGCACATCTTCTCCGGGCTTACACGACTCGATATACTGCAAGCAAAGCAATTGAGTCTGCGCGCCAGTGCGCTGTATCTTGTGCTCGTCGTACGAGATCGTTCTCAAAGTGCTTTGGGTCCCTGTCAGATGCTGTTGCAGACAGCAAACGATATTAGCAACTATTTGAACGAAGACGAATCCTACGAAGCGGATAAGTTTACATCGGAATTACTTACACAGCTGTCGAGTATCACAGACCCAAAGCCTGGCCGCGTATTTCGTGAAATTTTGCCACTGGTGCAAGGGGCCTCGCCTTTGCAGCTGCCGCCTGCAAATGATCAAATACGTATGTGTGTTGCCAATATTGTTGAACCGTGCCCACTGCAGGCGCAGGAAAATGCCATCAAAGTGACCGCAGGCCTAATTGCATCAGTGCCCTTTGTTGCCGAATTCGATAACTTGAAAGAATCACAGAAATTAGATATGCGCATTAAAATAAAATATCCCGATCAGCACATGCACACTGTGGTGCCGAAACTGACCGACTTTAAGCCCATTATGACGGAGCAGGGAGAACACGAGACCAATATTCGTCTGCGTACTACAATTTTACTCTCGCACAGTGTTTGGACCGAGGCTTCTTTGGTCGAGGTAAGCCTTTGTCTTGCCGTTCGTCCTGGCATTGATTTGGAGCTGTGCAAACCCGTTAAAATACTATTTGCGCCGAAGCCGGTGCGACGTGGTATATAAGCATAAAAATATTTTTAATATATAAAATATCATATATTTACTGTGTGTTATCCTTTGCACAAAATACAACAAAATTTACTCTGAATGTTCTCAGAAAATGTACAAAATATATGTCTTTATTTTCAGTTGTTAAATTAAAGAGCTGTAAAAACAAATATAATAGATTCAACTTTATCGAGCTTAACAAGAATAATCAATTGTATGGCAAAAAGGAAAATGATAACATATGTTTTAAGAATAAAAGACAAAATCTAACAAAAAAGTACTCAGGTTAAAATGAATAAGCAAATATTTTTATAGAATAGACGTATTGTAAAAAAAATTCTCAACAACAGTGCGCTTTAGGCAATTTTCGGCGTCGCGGCTAGACTATTTTCATCCACTTCCTCATCGACATCATCATCCACAATATCATCTTCATCGTCGCGCTCATCATTGCGTTCCGAAAGAGTCGCCAATTTCTGGCGTTTCAGTCGCAGTTCGAATACTTCACTTATTGCATCGCGGAAACACAAGAAGTTGTAGTCAATAACACCCTGATGATTGAAATTCTCCTCGCGTAGAATGCACACCAGTGCCAAAAATTTATTTACTTCACGCAGATACAAAATATTATTATTATTCAGTTTAATGAGACTAGAACTACCGTTGTCGAAGGCGGTCTCTTCCGAACTGCTGTTAGTACGAGAATACAAAAAGCTTATACTCCATAAAATAGGAGAAGCGTTGTAATGCTTACCTGTATATACTAGACAGATCAATGACCACATCGATCATGTCGCAGCATAGCTCATAATTTTGCATATCTACTGGTGAGCAATCGGTTGCTATGTAAATTTTAGAAACTACATCGAAGAGAAACGCCTTCTCAATGCCTGAGTTCTGAGAGAGCAAGGAAGCATGAATAATGGCTTATAATTTCATTTTACCTTTAATCTATTAGCTAGTTACTAACCGATATGAATATATTCAGCAAATTTTCGAGGGTGGGCAATTGCGGTATCAGCTTTTGCACGACTTTGGAAAACGCCTCGAATATCGAATGGTCATAAATCGAAGTCAAATGAAAACTCAGATGTATCTGTGTTAGCCCCGCGTCGCTCAGATCATCGGAAGCGCGCTGATGGATATCACGCTGTGACTCCATTTTCGAGTCCTCGCTGATACCATCGACCTGTGTGATTGTGAGAAATAAAACACATGACGTCGCAGTTTAGCTGATAACGTTTTTGCTAACAAGTTTTTTTTTCTATATATACGGAGAACGAACTCACCTTATGTATAAAAACCTCGAATTTGATGCGCGGATTTACTTTATATGCTTTGATAACTGTGTTCTTGAACTTGGTTAGGGCTTCGTTGTAGTCATCCTTGGCATCTATGACGAAAACAAGCGCGCCACAGCCACCGAATATCATGTCGGAATCAAATGTGGGTTCAATGAAATCAATTTGACCGGGAAAATCCCAAATTTGGAATTGCACAAAGCTGGAATTATTTATGTCATCCTTGACTATTTTGCTTGTGGATTCAAGAAACAGTGTCTCGTTTGGTGACATTTTGTGGAAGACGACCTTCTGTATGGAACTTTTGCCCGAACGTCGCAGACCCATTAGCAGTATGCGTGGTTTTGTTTCACTAGAATTTGTGATGCCTGCAGGTTCTAGGCTTTCTTGATCGAATGCGCCATACCCGAAATCCTTGGGGAATGTGTCCACATGATAATCTTCGTCTTCGTAGCTCTGAAAACGTCACAACATTGATAAACATTTGGGTGTGGATTTACTGCGTATATATGTCGCATATTTACCATTTTGTAATAAGCAATGCTGTTTTGCAAACGCTTAAGCAGCAAGCAATGTTGCAAATTTTGCAGTAATAGTTCTTAAATGTATAATGTTTGCATTTATTCAAATTATTTACGTCTTTTTATTTAAACTAACTCAACAAACGCAAAAATTCTTCCTCTTCTTTCAAAACAAACAGCTGATCACGATAATAAACGCTTCTCAGCGCAATCAGCTTTTTGTGGGTGTAATCGTCGAAACAGCTGTTCAAGCCGACGTAAGTAACAACTCGAGTTGACAATTTGCCGCACGGTTTGTTTTAATATACATTTTAAAACAATATTTAAGTCAAATTTTAAAACATGGCCAGCCGCACATTGTTTCTAATGGGACAGTGCGTGCCCTGCATCAAGAATAATGCATCCAAAATACGGATACGTCGCATGGAGCTAGACACAAATCTAAACATGGTGAGCACTCTAATGCCGTTTTGTTGTGACTTAAATTGGAAATTGTTTTCTCTTCTGACTACAATTTGTAGTATTTCAAAAAGGACGAGTTCTATTTTGCACACGACCCACAGAAGGTTTGCAAAACTGGTGATATTGTACTTATACGGGAGCTGCCAGAACGCTTGACACGCCTGATAACACACGCCATTGAAAAAGTTGTTTATCCGCTTGGTGACATAACCGATCCCATTAGCGGCAAGAAAGTCGTTGTGGGCAAGTACCGCGAAGATATTGAAGAGACTAATAGGCTCTTTGGCAAATCGGAAAAAGCATTTGATTACGAAAAAGCCCCACCACGTGGTCGACTGGAGGGCACGAAGGATTTCACGCATGGCGAAACATACATAAAGTATCATGATGACGGCAAGGACCAACCATTCGCTGTTTAAGTGTTATTTTTGTTATGCATAAAAATTAAAACGCAAAGAATGTTCTAAACAAATTTATATAAAAACGAATTATAAGCGGTTATGGCGTAGATATGTATATCTGTGCTATTGAGCCGCAATTAAGAGGAAACAATACACTTTATTATTGTATATTTAGAGCGGATATATATAATTTCAAGAAATATGTTATTAATACCTTACTATTAATCTTAGAGTGGTCTGTCGCCGTTCAACAATAGAGTCCAATTTCTGTTCGCATAGTATGTTCAACATCTGTTTTTCGTAATAACATCTGATGAATCAAGTCGGAGCCGGTTTATTAGAAGAGTTGATATATCTTTGTAATATTAAAGAATGGATTCCGGTTTTGATGTGAAATTTGATTTATTTTACAAAGACATATGGATCTCATGTCGGTAGATCTCATCGTTCCTGCGATATATAAGTTAAAACAGTTCTGAGTAGTTGGGTCCCATATGCTTTTTATTCTCTTATAGGTAGGAAATGGTGACATATAGAATGTAGAAATTGATGACCGTCACGACGTTATTAATAATTCGATCTTATGATGGTTCATTCAATATGGTTCGTTACCAAGCAAACAAAAAAAAAAAACACAAAATTTAACTAAATATTTTATTTAAAATTTAAATATTTCATCTTTCACGTTCTTTGCAGTGAGGAAATGATTTTTTAGGTATGCAAATGTGTTAAATGTATGTATATTCTGATATCCAGAAAAAAATGGTTCCATTGATTTCTGTCGGTATTTCTTCTTCTTCTTTTGTGTGTTTAAAATTTAGTTTTTTTTTTTTTTTTACTACGAAACGAATTATTTGTTGTTGACTATATAAATTTTACTATTTATTAGAAGAATTTTAGTGCTCTCCAATTCCATTGTAATGCATAAACATCTGTCAACTGTCTGGGTATTTTGATCCGTTGTCAATATGATATCATATCATATTTGTAAATCTGTAGGCTAATCACAATCTCTTACGATTCTAAAATTGTACTGGAGTATAGTATTTGCTAGGTGAGCGTTGTCATCGCAAAGTTTTTGCTGGAGAGAGAACGGTAAAAATAGTTTTCCATTTTAGAAATATGCCCGTACAAAAATGATTTGGAGTTTATGCATCTGTTTACCTGTTCCAAATCTGTGCTGGCACGCAGCATGAAGTCCCTTAGGAAATAGCCGCGCTGCGGCAGACTCATGGCGAGTACGAGCTTGTTATTATTACGCTGCTTTACAATCGTTACCTCGTGCGACGTCAGCGGAGACTCCACCACACGCTCGTCGCTATCAACGCCATCGCGATTTACAACAGCTGCATAGGCGGGAGCGTTCTGTTCCGGATCGGCACTGCAGATATGCCATTGCAGTGGCTTACTTGTGCTAAGCATAAGGTAAAAGATTGAGCAGCAGCCTTCTAGCGACATCATTAAGTGAAACTTACCTTAACTGCACTTCGATGTTGTCGGCCTTCAGGTATCTGGACAAGGGTACAATGTACGTAATGTTGAGCGACTTGCCTAGGCTCGGTTGGAATTTTTGTTTATCAATGGTTTGATTGTACTCCTCTGCTAGTATGCTGGTCGAAATAGTCCAGACGTCCAGAGACGGAAGTTGATGCTGCGTTATGTCGGATGCTTCCTCTGCTCTTGCGCTCAAGTGTGCATTTAGTTCCGCGACGATCTTTGGTGCAACATTGAGATGCTCCGCCGAGAGTTCCACCTGACTGAGTATTTTGTCTATGGCCGCATCGTCATCATTTTCGCCAGAGTCCAGTTCGTGCTCTTTAGAGTGCTGCTTTGCATCGACGCTGGTAGCATGCGACTCCTTGCCCGGCATAATGGCCGCAGGCTCCTGGCTTTGACTCTGACTATGCTGCTGGGCCTGCTCGTGTGTGTTAACCTGTCTCGTATCGGGTAATTCATGCTCCTCATTGCCTGCAGACAATTCGTCCGAAGCGCTTAACAGTTTCTTGTTGTCACCCTCAGCGATGCCAGCCGAGATGTCATGGTTCTGTGCAGCAGCATCCAGTTGCAGTTGCTCGTAGCAAACGGTCTGGAAGATTGTGTCAATCGGCATGGATCAATTAGGCTTTCTGATTCTGTACTCTATTGCTACTCAAACTTACTTGACAGTTTTGGTTGTGCGGGTCGCTGTTGCTGATGTCAGCGGCATTGCACTCGGTTGGCTGGCCAAATGTCTCCGCCTTGACGGTCTTGTGTGTGACCCACTCGACGCTGCGCTGCGTAGCTGATCGGCGGCCAACGCTGGACTCACGCGGACTGGTATACTCGAAGCCGAAGAGTGCCGTGATCGCATTGTCCACGGACTCGTTAGTGTTGCTAAGGTTCTGCAAATCGGCGGCGTCAGGATTGTCTTGCGCATGTGCGCGGCTAATATTCGGATTGGCGGCCGCTTCGCTGCTGGCCAGCGATTCGATCGAGATGTTTGTCTGGCTGCTTTCAGTGTTGACCTTGTTTGTTGTCAACGCCAGATTGGCTGTGGGCGGCGAGACGGCCTTATAGACATTATAGATGACCGCATCACCGGTGTTGATCTTGCGGATTGCCTGACCCGCCGTAGCCGTTGTGTCGGGCACGTTGATGCTGTTGCTGCTCGACGTGCTGGCTATCGTCTCGACGACAATCGGATCGGATAGTTTGAGTGTTATATCCGTGTCGCTGTTGGCATTGATGATTGCCTCGCCCACCTCCTCGCTCGCCTGAGCGGCAATCGACGCATCCTTCGACACATCGCTCGACCCCACGACGGTCGCCTTTATGGCATTGCGCACATTACCCAGCTTGGCTGCATTGAGCGTTTTCTTGATGATGTGCTGCGCATCAATGTCGATGGAATTATTCTCGAAATCTTGCGCCAGCGGCCCCGTCTCGGGCACCTTCTCCGAGGAGGTCTCATTGCTGGAGAAAGTTTCTGCAAAGTTTTGAGTTGCCGCTAGGCTCGTGGCAGGCGTGACAAGCGCCGGCACTGCGCCAAAACTGGGCGAATTCAGATTGCGTGCGAGCCCCAGCTTCTGAGTGTTCTGACTGCTGGCTGCCGTGCGCAGCACCTCCTGCGGCAGCGGCCACTTGGACTTGTTCTTGGTGCTGATCGTCTTATTGCGCAGAAGTGGCGCCGTGGTTGTTATACGCGGACTCTGCAACTGCTTGGCCGCCGACAGAGTCTGCAGGTTGACAATGGGCTTCTCCATGACCACGGCCAGCTCATCGTTGACGTTGCTGTGCGCGCCGTAGTTCTCCCCGCTGTACGACAGCAGTTCCTCGCGTGTTCTTGTGCCGTTCCTGCCGCTGCTGGCAGCAGGTGGACGTGTAGTGCTCACAGCGTAGATTAAACTGGGCCAGTGGCCGTGTGTCTTGTTTTTGTTAAGGAACGTGTGAAAGTTGTGCTGCAGATAATGACGATCCTGATCGGTTATGTAGGAGGTAGCGTCGGGCCGGAAGATATGTCCATTGCCAAACACTTGGTAGCTCTCTAGTTGCTTCAGGTTGTGCTGTTGTTTGTTGTGCTCCACAAAGTATAGCGTGGAGACGGCCGCCAAGCTAAGATTGTGAAATTTAACAAGATTATTCAGGTCCGTTAGGATTTCTGGTTTTTTTTTTTTTTTTACTTACCAAGCCGCCATGACAATGATTAGTAAAAATATGATAATCTGTAGTGATCTGCTGGAGCAGATTTCGTAGCCATCACGCCGCGTTGCCGACTTCCGTGAGCGCTCGGCTATGATGCTGCGTTGCTCCAACTCCTTGGTGCGGGTTATGCGACTGTTTGCACGCTCCAGATGCTCTATGCGCGTTTCCAGCGAACCGGTCACCTTGCATAGTTCCTTCACAGCACCGATGTTTTCCATAAGAATGCGATCCTAAAATCGGCAACAGTTTAAATCCGTACCCAGGCAATTCTCCGCCGCAGCACCTTACCTTATTGACCAAGAGAAATTTCTCGATGACGTTGCCATTGGGCAGCACAATGCTGCCAGCCTCTTGTACAGCATCCGGTATGACCTCGCGCACTTCCTGAGCGATGACGCCTGTGTCGACGATCTCCTCGGAGTCACTCTCGCTGGCGCGTTTCAGGCCAGAGTGCACGGCAAACTCGGGCTCATAGCGATAGCGTACGATGCGTATCTTCTGCAGATTACGCAACTGCACCGACGTGTCCAGTTCGCCGATCTCCTGCTTTGCACGACTGTCGCTGGGCTGCACAATGTGACCGGACACCTTGAGATTGCCATGCACCACTAGACTCTCATCGGGCCGATCGGTGTTGATGCCCACGCGACCCGCGTGGAATATGGAATCTTGTGTGATGCCGCGCTGCCAGCAAAGGTCGACATCGGACTCGAATTGGCCGGGATTGGATGCGCGCACAATGATGCGTTCGCTGCTTTGACTGATCACTGGGAAGTTACCGGAAGTGGTGTGCACATGGAGGCCAACGACGAGCTGGAAGTAGCGTTGTTCCGGGTTCGGACGGCCCTTCTTGCGCATGTTGTTGTTGGTGGTCTCTGAGAAATGCAAACGTCCCACTGTGACCTTGCTCACAATGTGGCTCTGGAGATCGATACTGTGGCGGATTATGGGCATTAAGGATGAGCTACGCATGAGTGTACTCAGTGAGTCTAGATAGATATTACTTACGGTACGGGGTAGAACGGTTTTTTGGAACGATCCGATTGGCTCTGCTCGACGCGTATCGTCTGATTGGGCGCCTCTAGTTTGACGCCATAGAAATGCAAATGGAAGGATTTGATTTTCTCAAGGCCGGACGGTGTCTTGACGAACTTGGCTTCGCCCTGCAGCCGCGCATGGCATGTTACCTGAAAGTGATTCTTCTTCTGGCACACAAAAGCATCATCGGAGACGGAGAAGTTAAAGCCCTTATCGGCGTCAACACGATAATATACAACAGAGAGTTCCTGCAGGCTCTGATCGCAGAGTTTGTGCCAGTTCTCCGGCTGGAAGGAGCCGAAACGTATGCAGGGCGTCAATGCACCGCCTTCGCCGTTGTCACTAGCGGCGCCATTGGCCCCGCCGCCACCGGCATTCGAGCCACCACTGCCCGATTTACTGTGGCCATCAAGGCTGTTCTCTGTGTGGGAGTTGACGGTGGACAGTGCGGGTGAAACGGACGCCGAGGAGTGTGAATGTACGGGCGTCTTTGGCAATTCGTTGCCATTATTTGCTGCCTGCAGCTTTATTCTAATCGGCGATGTGGCACCCAAGGGTGCGCGTTCGTGTGTGAGCGAGTGATGTGAGGCACGCAGCGGACTCATTGCGAGGCCTGGATCGTGCTTTATGTGCCCAAACTCGGGGCAATCCAGCTGCGTGGACATTTTGCGTTTGCGCGACGATGAATGCACCGGCGTGGTTGGCACGGAGGAGCGATCAAGTGACGCCTGGCTGGTGCCCACCACTTGCACTCGCGTAGCCTCACCCAGGGAAGATGTTAGCATGCAGGTGGCCATTGAGTCATTGCTGTTGCCGTTGCTTAGCAAGCTGGCGATATTCTGATAGCTAGCCGAGCCGTAAAGGCCGCCGGCGTGCAATGGGTTGTCAAAGCCAGCCATGGGCATCATCTGATTGGCATGCTGAAACATGAGCTGGTGCTGATCGAGTTGCTGTTGCTGTTGGATATCATGCGTTTGATGATTGTGATGTTGCGAATGTGATGCTGGCTGCTGTTGCTGCTGCTGCTGCGTTTGTTGTTGCAGTGACTGATGTTGTTCCAATATTGATTGTTGTTGTTGTTGCTGCTGCTGCTGCTGCTGTTGTTGTTGCTGTTGCGGCAGATGCTGAGCCAACAAACCGCTCGGATTCATAATCAAGCCCGACTCATGCTTAATCCTTAAGCTGTGCTGCTGCATGCTCTCCTGCGGCATTGCCATATGATGCGCAAAGTGATTCTGAGTAGGTGTGGCTCCGCCGCCCACAACAGTGCCACCGCCGCCGATGCCCGCAGTGCTCTGATGTGGCGGCGTGTATTGAGGCGTCATATTTAGATCGTGCATGGATGTTGGCTGCTGATGTTGCTGCGCTTGTTGTTGCTGTTGCTGTTGCTGCTGTTGTTGTTGTTGCTGCACTGTTGACGTACTCATGACATGGTAGAGATCACGTGCTGTGAGCGTCAGTCCATGTGTATCCTGTAGCGGACTATATGGCGGTTCTGAGCCCGAATCGGGCGGACTTTCTGGCAAATGTGAATGCGTCTGGCTGGCGCCAATGCCAAGCGCTGCGCCCGCGGCCAGTGGCGTCGCAATCGGTGTGCTGCTGAGATTTACACGCGCCGAGACTGTTGTCAGAGACGACAGATTGACATTGTCAATGCCGACATTCATGGGCGATGTTGTGGGTGACTCGATTTTTGGATTGCATATGCCACCTGTGGCATCCAGCTGCGCATTGCTGTGCTGATTATTGGATTGTTCGACGGCTCGTAGCTGTTCACCGTCTTGCATGAACGGTTCAAATTGCCCGAAGTCAATACCGTCATTATCAATACCGGCAATGAAATCGGGTTGTACTGAAAACACACAAAATTATATAAAGTCCATGAAAGCAATTGACAAAACAAAATTGGCTGTTATTTTATATGTATGAATGAAGATCTTAACCTTAACAGAATTTAAGAATATACAACTTCATTGATTTGCATTAATGTAAATGCAATAAAATTAGTAAACTAAAATAAGTAAAAAATAAACAAGATCCCAAATATAACATGAAAACTTTCTACTTCCATATATTATTTGATAACTCAAGTATGGTGAAGTATGGTACATTTTGTGAAACTCAGAGAAAAGATTCCGTTACTGCCGCAATGGAACCAAATGATTGGCTTCTTCGCTATTTTACAAAAATGTTCAGTAAGTCGCCTTTCCCATTAGCGACGTTGTAATAAAAATGATCGAAGTTGATTAAAAAATGTTGAATTAGATTTGCACAAAAAAAAAAGAAGCATTTTCGTCCAATTGATTGCTTCTAGTATATGTTTCAATGCGATATACATATGTATGTAATGTAGTACCTGACTTAACATGAAGAGTATTTTCATATGCTTTTCACTTTGTACTAATGCTCGGATAGGCTGTGATAGCATAATAGCCCAGCGACGATAATTAACGCTTAGCTGCCATTGAGTGTCGGCGCAGTTGGCAATCAGCAATTTATCGATAAACGACAATTGATTAGTCGGCTGCCATGCCGTTACACTGCCAATGGACTGGCAACACACTCGCCGCAACGAGTATTCAGACATTGTGGGCGTATCGTCTAGCCACCCAAACTATTAAAAAGCCGAACGCATAGAAATAAAAATATATTTATTCAACATAATGTCACCAAAGTGTGAAGAACAAAGGCACCATAAAGCGAAAAGCGACTACACTGATAACAGCGGAACGCCAAAGGCGAATGTTTGATCGATAATGGCAAGTGGTAGGTATTTTTGCTTTGCATATTTGATATAACAATAAAATGAAAAATAATGCGAAAATCGCTTATCGCAATTGCTGTTAACAAAGCAAGCAGCACAATAATAGGACCATTACCATTTAAAGTTTTTGGATAATCCATGGCTACACTTATGAATTTTTATCTCGAGTTTTAGACACTTGTTTCTGTTTTTAGCGTAATGCGTTGATTTTGCTGCGAGTTTGCGCGCCTTTTTCTCAGCGTTTATCGAACCGTACTGACAGCCAAGTTTATGATTTACAGATTAACAAGTCACTAGACGCGGCGCTAGAAAATCGCAAAAAAATAAAACACCAAAAACACAAATGAATTAACGAAGTCTGTGTATGTGTGTGTGTGTGTGTGTAAAAGGCAGCTGCATGTAAAATGCAACAAAAAGGCATTTAAAGCTTAAAATTAAATTGAAAATTAAACAATAGCTGCGCAGCATCAGCATTGAACATGAGACATACGAATACACAACAACAACAACAACAACAGCAATTTTATTACTGCAACCATTAGATACAAAATAATTATCTAACGTGGCCATATATAAAAATGTATCTGACGCGCGGCGGTTGATGCACTTTTCACAATTCGCTGAGCAGCGAAGTGAAAATGTTATCTTGAAAAAAAAAAAACAAAAAAAAAAACCAAAAAAGAATACATAAAATTTTTTTTTAAATAATAGTAAAAATTTATAAAATATTAAAACAGCATTTAAGCAATGGTTGTTTATTTTTGTCTTCTTTCTTTAAAATAAAATTCGCTAACGTGTTTGCGTGTAATTAACATTTTTGTTTTTTTGTATTTTTGGTTTGGTTATTAGTATTTAAAAAAAAAAAAACATAATTTATGAACTTGTTAAAAGTTTGCAAATGGCTGCGGCAACTGTCGCTTTATATCAATTTATTTGCTTCAATTTTTTTTTAAGCCAGAAATTTATTTATAATTTTTTTTTGTTTTGTTTTTTTTTTTTTTCATTTTATCAGTTCAACAATTATTTTTATTTATGTACAACTATTTGCTTTTTTCTTTTTTTAACATTGTTTTTCCGAATTGTTTTACGTCAAGCTGCGTAGCCGCTCTTAATTATGCCTCGATAGGTTTTGTCCACGTTTACTTATAAAATAATTTTCACGTTTTGACGTGCTCAAGCATGCTTTAGACTGGCGCAAAAGGCACAAAATCGCATAATACAAATATTTGATTTGTTTTCTTTTTCTGTTTTTTTCGTTTGTCGGAGTTGATTTTCTGTTTTTGTCTCTTTTTCTCTTTCTTATACTTTTTTTGCGCTTTGCTAGTTTGTATTTATTGATCAAACAATTGTTATGTCGTGTTTGTGCATTAAAATATGCAACTCTTTGTACACATACAAGAAAATAAATGTCTTTAGAATATGTATGTATATTCGGTCACATGCAAACGTAGTGTCATAGCTATGTACACACACACACACACACACGCACAAACTCATACACACGCACATATCCTTAGTTACATGCACAAGCCAACGAAAGTCAAGTCATGCTAATAAAAGTAAGTAAGCTTCATACTTAGAATATACACAATAGACATTATTCCATCTATTTTTACCTACATTTACATACTTGCATTGATTTCACAAAGAAAGTTATGAATTAAGCAACAACAAAAAAAAAAAAAAATAAAAAAAAATAAATAAATAAAATGCCGAAAGCAGCAGTTGTCAATTGTGTAAAAAATCTGTTGCTTAGTGTACACACACACATACACTTAGCTATGTGTAGATATATAGTACATCATAATAAAAACGCTTTCATAATTTTTTTGTTACGCATTATTAAAATTACATATTTTTTTTTCAACAATTCTCTTGTCAAGTCGCATGTCAAAAAACTCTTTTTATGTCCCATAACTTTACGTTTCAGCTTTGCAATATATAAGTACATACATGGGCTAAACATGGATTGTGCCCATGCCTCTCAGTTGTACAACGTTTGTAGACCTACCAAAGAAGCTTGGTTCTTTTTTTTAAATACCCTCAAAAGGCCCTTAAAACATAAACTATTCATTTGAAAATGTCTGAGGCATTGACAAAAACGTTTCTATGTCTGCCAGATTACAAAATAAATGATCGCATTAATAGCAATACAGCGGACAGACATTTGTATTTCCGAAACTGTTGTGAACCCAAGTAGGCAACTTCACACCTTTCACAGCTATCAGAAAAGAGTGTGGAACATTTAGTTATAACAAAATAATTTATTATGCTTAAGATAAATATTGAAACGAGTATTTAAGAAAAACGAAAAAGAAGTATATAATTTTAATATTTAGTATGCAAAAATAACGAGTATTTTAATATTACCAATATTTTTGTGTCATATACCCACAATACACTTCACGTCTGTATAGCAGACTTGATAAGCGCGCATATAAGGAATATTTCAAATAGCGCACATTTAATGCCATTTGCGACAAAAAAGGAAATTTATTACGCAGATATAACAACTTTGATATACATATACATATACATATATATTTATTTTTTTTGCTGGGGTGCATACATACATGTGCATATATCAATAAGTTGCTAGTTAAACATAATAAAGCGAATTTATTTTGTATTTTCATTTTTATACCTCAACAAAGTCTGCCTTCAGTGCGGCACACCTGATCCAATGATTCTTCCAATGTTAACAGCCATCTGGCTAATATATGTACATATGTACATATGTATAATTGGCCCAACCTCTCAAACTAAGCTTCATTGATTAGCTGCTCTGGCGACCTTTAACTCATCAATTTTCATAACTCGTTTGAAACATCTTGACGACGCACACAACTTTCTTGTGTCAAGAATTTTCAATGAATATGCGATGTGTAAGAAACTGGCGGCGCATTTCAGGCGAAGTCACCTCATGTGTTCGAGACCATTGTGATGTTCGTCATGGCAGCTCATATGGCTTGTGTCTCTTTTTGTAAACGACGAAGCCGATTCTTCAGAATATAATCTAGCTGAGCTTTGATTTCTTTCGGCAAAAAAAAAGTTTCATATACTCATGGATATGACAAACTACAGAAATGAGACCAGAAATGCATTCCGTTTGAAATTTGAAAAGAAAGACTGCATGTGCTTGTCAAAAGTGAAAAGTAGTAAAAGCATTTCTTTGGTGAATGTAACAATTAACCAAAACATATGTGAATGTCAAATCAGAAGTTCGATTTTAGAAAAACTATAAAATGTATTTCGGTTTTTGGTAAATGTAAATCGAAAAAAATACCATATTCAAAATAAATAGCAAACATTTAACGTATCTTAACTTTACATTATGCGAAGCTGCACTTAAATCGTTGCTTCAGCATTTCAGCTCATGATTCCCATACTCATTTAGGAGTGCAACTGTCTGCAGATGTTTCCTTGTGCTCCATGCACTTGTGAAGAACTAGCAAAGTGAGTAAGGTATTTTCGTTGCACTAGGCTGGATAATTAAAAAAGTTATGTTATATGTGTTCTTGAACAATCAGAAGTCGTTACTAGGGTTGATATATTTAATGCAGTACATAGCTGAGGAACAGCTCAGGTGCAACTCTGCTCATCTAATGGCATCGGATGTTTCACCTTCGAAAAAAGTCAGCCAAACTTCAATGTTGACTTTAATCCACAATAATTGTAGTCTCAGAGCCATTGTAAAAAATCGTATCGCATTAGATTCGAAAATAAAAATCAAAGGCACAATTGCGAATGCAGAAATGTCGGTTTTTTTAACCAACACTTGCAAGTTTGACAACTGCGGCCGTGAATTCTCGACTCTATGGAAGCTAATCGCACACATCGAGAATATACACATCGACGAAGATGAGCCCCCGCGTGAGCTGCAATTGACAGCGAATGGCAGTGGAACAGACGACTGCATGCCGCTGAGCAGCATTTTACGCTTCTATCCAATTAACCAAGTGTCAATCAGCGACAGCGGCCCGCTGGCGGCGGTGTTCACGTCCGAGGAGAGCGACGACTCATCCACTTCGGAGGAGTTCAGCGCAGAGTTCATCATGCACTATGGCAGCCGCCACTCGATTGCCTCGTCGAGTACGCCGGGCTACGAGAAGCCCTTCGCCTGCCCCGTGCCCGGCTGCAAGAAACGCTATAAGAATATCAACGGCATCAAGTACCATTCGAAGTACGGTCACAAAAAGAAGATCGATAAGTACTACAAGTGCTCATGTGGCAAATATTACAAGACGCCGCAGGGCCTGCAAAATCACTCCCTAATAAGGCACGGCATATCCGTGCGTTGCTGTTCATGCAGATAGAACTGGAACGATTCTCGCGTAGACATGCAATAAAATTAGAAGGACATCCATGCTCACATATCTCGTCCATTTAACAGACAGACAGACATTCTTCACTTATTAACTTCTTAATGGCATTTTTAGGTTATACCTCAATTTACGATCTCAAATACAAATAATGTACCTGATTATTATTATTATTATTATTATTATCCTAGCTTATAAATATATATTGCATTTCTTAAGGGATTATCAACGCCTTTATAAGTTTTGAATTTCGATGTTAAAAATAAATATCTATAAATAGCTTTTATATGAAAAATTGCTCTTAAATCTAAATGGCATATTTGATTATTTATTTAAGCTTGTGCATCGAACTTACCGAAATACGGGAAGTCAGCTAGAAAGTCTACATCCATAGCGATGGTTTTATTTGTCTTCTCAGATGATTTCTTTTATGTTGCATCGTTTTTTGTGGGCCGAGTCGTGATTAGCGCATCTTTTCTACGGTTTGGAATGGTCTTACGCGGCAATTGGTGGTTTAAATATTAACGGCACATGGTGCATACATTTACAAAATTATAAAGGCACTTCAGTCTTTTTAATTGTGGAATTATTATTATTATTATTATGATGATGTTTATTGGAGAAAAAACAATTTTTATTTTGTTTCTGTAATTTTTATGACCAGTCACGTTTTAACAGCTGTTTTCCGCTCTAGGGATGTAAAGCTAATATATTATATGTATATGAGTATACGCTTATATAAATATGAGAAAATTCATGTACGAACAAATGCAGCTGTGCGGATTTTCCGTAAATAAACGACAAAGACAGAAATTAAAAACAAATAACGACGAAACTTCTCATTTCGATAAACATTTATCTGGAAATCGACTGGAGTTTGCAATTACAACGCGTTACAAGTTACGACATGGAACTGTGCGCATAATTTGAATATTTATGCCGGTAAACAATGTCGGGGGCTAGTAGCTTTCAATGCAATACATAAATATAACATACATATGTAAACATATACATATGTATATAAGCTATAAGCTTTTGCAATAAATAAACTGAGTTTCTCATTAAAAACGCAAGTGCCCACATTAGCCAACGTAAGTATTATAATACACTCAAACATTAGGTTACACATGCATTTATTTATATAGGAATATTCAAAATTGCATGCATAAAAAAATGGAAATGGATTTCACCTCAAGTGTGAAAAATTATTTGCTGACGTCACAATGTAAAATAAAACCAGCTACAGCCGATCGAACATATTTCCATACAAAACATGCCAACTACTGAGAACAACTGCCAATGCCAATAGCAATTGTTTCACACGAAAAAACAACAACAACAACAACAGCAATAACGCCAGCAAATAGCCAAGAAATAAATAAATTATTCTAGGTGAATGGAAGAAAAAAAAAACCACACAACTTAAAATATTTGAAAAATGTGCAAGCCACATTGTTTTGGAAAAAAGGTAACCAAACGTATTGAAGACGCTATAAAGTATGCAATTAATTTTTTGTTTGCTAAAATATAAGAAAACAGAGTGCAAAGTTCTAATGGCTTCAAAAAATGGCAGCCAGCATGCGCAAAACTTGTGGCAGAAGAAAATACAACAAAAACAACAACAACAATAACAGGCAGCAGCAATAATAATAACCACAACAAAGCAAATTCTAAAGAATTTGTTTATCATACAAATAAAATTATTATTATTATTATTAATACATATTTTCTGTGTTTTTTTTTATATCATTATTATTATTATTATTTAAGGAACAAGTTTGAATCGCACCGAATTAAATCAAGCGAAGCTAAGCTAAGTCAAGTCAAGTCAAGTCAAGACAAGCTAAACCAAGTCAAGCCAAACGAGTGTACAAATTATATTAAACGTACAACAGCAACAACAAAGGCAGCAGCGGCAGCAGCAGCAGCAGCAGCAACAACAACAATAACCACATACATACATACATACATTCATGCAGCGTTGAAAGTAAAACGAACAAACAGATACTTTAAAGCGAAACTTTGTCGTTTGTATTTTACATGCCTATGTGCGTTCCTTGTGGGGGGGGGGGGGGGGGTTGCTTTTTAGTTTTATTTCACATTCTTTTTTCTTTTTTTTTAAGTCTTTTGATTAGATTAACGCGCCCACCACAAGTATCGCACATGCACAAGTCTTTTATTGTTATAAAGTTACATATATACTTCATAGCAGATTGTCGTGAGCTTAACTGCGCGCTTAAATTTCCGCGCAAAGAAAGCCACTAACAAAACAAAAAATTAAAAATAAAAAAAATAAAAAAACCACAAATAAAAAGCAATTCAAATAGTAATATTTGAAGATAAAAAATGATGAAGCAAAAATTAAATATAGCAAATAAACAAAATACAAATAAAAAAAAAAAAAAAACCATAATATAATAAAAACCAAAACAACAACAGCGGCGCCACTTCCGGCTTGTCTACAACGTTTGTTTTCTGTAGAAGTGAACTTGACGCACATCCTTGAGTGATTTTCAAATGCCTTCAAAAACTTTTTTTTTGTGCGTTGTGATTTGTCATTAAGTTTATTAGCAACCAAATGTAATCTAAAATATACTAATTAATTATATATTTTTTTTTTACGTAAATTAAATTGCGCTACAAAAATTGTATAATTTTGAGCCGCGTTTATCTATATTCAGAAATACACGTGTATCACGCATATAAACAGGGAAGTATGTCTTTGTGTTAATCCCATAAAGATTTTTCCCGTTACCGTTTATTTGGTACGAAACTTGGGGAATCTGTTCTTAATAATCCCGGCAATTATTGAAATTTTTTGCATAATTAATTGCTGCTAAAGTTTCCTCCTTTTTTTAGCTCAATTGTGCAGGAATTGTTTTCCCTCACTGTTCATTCTTTTTGAAACATGACATTTAATGTTTATAATTGAATTAAAATTTTTAAATAAATTAAAACTTAATATTTTAAAGATTACCTACCATCTAAGTTATTAGCAAAATTATAAATTATTATTAATTAAATATGAAAATTTTAAACAAACATTTATTTCGTTATAATATAATAATATATACAATTACTATTTGATGAATCGAATTTTAATAACTCAAATTGATTTCTCAAACAAAAGCGATGTCAGTCTCGCTTAGGGAGCCAATTTCATATAGATAATTTGAAAAAAGTGCGGATAAGCGGAATTCTTTGAAGTAGACAATGATTTTACAGCGAATTTCTCGTGAGCCATTTTACATGTTATCTATTTTTCCTTATCTATATATTTTTTTGGTTTTACTTGGTGGGCGGCTACCATTTCTTTGTTTATATTTTTCGAAGAAAACTCTGTTCAGAGAATGAATGCGAAAGGTTTGTGGTTGACAGTGTCGGTCTGATTAATAATGTATGCAATTTCTAATCCTGCGTAGTCTTGGCAAGTCAAACTTTGCTGTGGCCACTTTTGATTTGGGCTATCGAAGCTTGACTGTATGCTTGTATGCCGTTTGGAGTTGCTATTAAATTTGTGCTAATTGCTTGCGGCATGTGATCTTTATTATTATTATATATTTTTTTTCATTATTAAATAAAATTTTTCTTTACTTTGTTGTCTTTTTCCTTTGTATATTGCAACTGTCGCTAATGAATTAATTAAGTTTTTTTTATTATTTAATTTTTTTTATTTTTGCAACTGCGCATTGTAAGTGCTTTCGCAGATTTGCAGCGCTAGACGTGTGCACAAGTTTTGAAAAAATTATTTTTAGTTAATTTTTGTGGTTTCTACACTATTGCTTTTATAGTGTTCGTTTTTTTTTTTCTTTTCTCATATGTGTCTGGACACTAGAAATCGAGTTAGCAGTTGCGCACTAATTTTTTAATCAAATAATAAGTTGCTCATTGTGCAAATATTGACAGATAGTGTGTTTTTTTTTTTTGTTTTTTTTTTTAGGGTTTAGATATAAATTTTATTATTTTGACAAAAGCAAACTGGCATATATAATATACATATAATACGTCTTCATAAATTTCAAAATTTGGCTCAACATGAAGTCGACGCTTTTGTGTTTGTATTTTAAGCATCACAGCCGCCACACGCTGCAAATTCTAAGCGCCGTGACAATAAAAAAGAAAACACGTTGTAGAATTAGGGAAAGGCAATAATAGAAATAAACTAAATTTGAATTTGTAAGTAGGCTGCGTATGTATGTGCACATGTACATATGCACATGTGTATTCGTTAATTATGGAATGCTCAGCAGAACTAGCCGCGCATAACCAATACGATATGATAACACCAATCCGTATATTTCTTTTTTTCTATTAAACGGAACTTCAAAATTAATGAAAGAAAAAAAAAGTAATAGAATATTTTATAATATTTTTTTTTTTTTTTTGTATCTACGCTGGAAACCAGTTTAATAATAATGCTATATTAGCCTCTAATGCACTCAAATTACTATCATTGGAGCCACGTATCTGACAAATGGCTGTTTTGTGATTTTTTTTTTTTTCTCTTTTTTTTTTTACATAATATTTTATATTTTTCATATATACTAATATCAGCAACTACGATTATTGCAGTTAAAAGCCGCTAGACTGCACATGAGTGTGTTATGAGTTATTTCCATCTTAGTACAGGCTAAGTGCGGCGTGTGGCACAAAGCCAAGCCTGCGCACTGCCGGCCGAGCCACTGTCTGGCGTGCTTTATTGGTATATTCACTGTGGCTTTTGCATTTTTGCCACGCTTCACAATTTTTAAGCATGCACAGTTTTCACTCGATAAGACAAATGCAGCAGAAGCCGTACGAAGGTCAGCAATGTCTACACATTTTCTTAGCCAATTTAAGTAAGCTTATGACATTTGGGAATTTGATTGATACAACAACAACAAAAAACAACAAATAATTCGTAGTGTTTAAAGATCTAACAGCATGTGATTTTATGAGTTCAATGAACTATATACAACATAAGTTTTATTTATATCTTTTGAACTATGCATTTTTAAATAATTAAGTATCTTTAGTGTTTTGCTGGATCAAATTGTATAAATTTAAATATTTCTAATCAATACTATTTGGCGTGCTTTGAGATAAGTGGCGCAGAATCAACACAACTGCTAAATTTTCGAAAGCTTTAACAAACTTTATAAAGTTTGAAGAACTCATGCTTCCTGCATAATATACAAGGCTGGTGCACACGAGAGCTAAATAAAACTGACAGATAAACTTGAACTTAGTAAGGCAAGAAGAAAATCTTAGCTGCTTATATGTACAGTAAACACACACTATACACACCCTAAGTTATGCAAACAAAGTTGTCCCAGTTAAAAATTTGAAATTACGCGTCACAAATATGTGCAAATACAATTTGATGTGTGCAATTAGTCGTTAGAAATGTCCATAACAAATTGCAACCCGCTGTGATTATGTTTTTTCCACAATTAGCGGAACGACAAATTGTTAGTTCGTTACTCATAGGGCAGACCGGCAGATAGACATCTGACGTAGAACAGTTTTAGGTTACCCAACTTAGAGTGTGGTTTTCTCCCTGACTTCGTACGCAGTTGACCTGCAACACAAACAATTGTTAAAACAAAAATGAGAATGTCGCGTTTGTTGAATAATAAAAATAATAACGACAGCTGTTATGCGCCCTCAAGTCTGTGATCTAACTGAACTACATGCGTTAACGGTACTTGACTGGCAAGTAACAGTTGAAATCTTTAAGAAATCCAATACTTCTGAGACTACATTGCCAGTTTGGGACTTCCTTTGAAAATTAAGAGTTTATCGTAAGCAGTCATTAGGGGGATTTTTTTAACGATTAATGACGTTATCATTTTTTTTTATTATTAAGCGAATTGTTGTTTATTGGTCGATTTTATATTAATTTTGATTTATACACCAGCTAATCATTTAGTAGAAACATTTTTATTGCATTTAATAATTATTTGTACTAAATTATGATTAACTCATAGTTTCCTAGACGCAAATAGTCGAGATTTGCTTTACTAAGTTAAAGTTGCTGGTACAAGTTTTTTTTTTATTTTTTATTTTTTTTTTTATCAACAATAAATATAAAAATCGCAAGTCATGATGACAAAATAAAAATAATATAAAGATAATGATTATTGACGAATTTGTAATCCGTACTTTGAAAACTCTATAAGCACTTTGAAGTGTAGTCTATTTTAAGTTTCAATTAACATTTAAACTAGGTAGGAGATCGAAGTAATATTTTGCTTGTTCCATGAGCTGCAAGTGTTGGCTTGAGAAATGTATACCATTTCTAAAAATGGTAAAAGTATTAATTTTTTTTTTGTTTGTGGATGATAAGGAATTTTTCTGCATGCAGTTGTTCACAATTGGCAACTGTTGAGTAAAACAAATTTGTTATTTCTTCTAGACAGCTTTTACCTATGTTAGATAAAAAAGGCATTTAGAAGAGACACTGTATCTTATCTTTACTGTAAGCTGATCCAATGGTAAGCATTAGGAATTTCAAAATGAAAAACACAGTTTTCTTGGCATACCGATGACGAATTACAATTAACTTCAGCTATGCAGCAATCTCGAAAATATTATAGATCTTCAAGGCTAACTTCTACTCACAAGCGTAAAACGTCAGCTTTGTATGGTCGCTGTGTGGATAAAAGAGTAAATTTATGTAAACTTATGATACCGGCAAGAAATGAAAAATCCAGCTGTCTAGACTAAGGTTACATGGTTAATTTTCCTAATTATATATTTTCAGACGCATTTAGGTCACAGTTAAAATAAACAAAGTTATACTTTTTTAGAATAAGTACAAGTATCTACAAAATACTTTCCATTCAAAATCGATAAGTATTTAGTTACAGTTAAAGTAGCCTAACCAAATTGTCATCAAATCTCCTGAAAGAATTAAATTTTTTATTCATAGTAATAAAAATGGACTGAAGGAGAAATATTAAATGTGCAGGCTGACGCAATTGTGTTGCTTTCTGTTGTGATAAAATCATATTGTTCTCAAATGTATGCATAATTATAACGAAAATATACCATATAGAATAGCAATCATTTAAAAGATTAAAATGGCTTAAGTTATTGAACATTAAGATAACATGTATTTGGCTATCCTAGATGTATCTTTGAATTGTGAAAAAGTAAATGCGCAAAAACAATTTCAAATGGTTGCCAAATTGTTGCTGTTGTGCGTGCGACTTTGAATAGCTTGCATGTGTTGGACAGTGTACATGTAGGACAGTGTGCCTGTAGTATGCAAGCATCCGGGTCTCTTGACGCATGCGTTTGGTTTCACCGGTTTGGGCATTTTATGCTGCTCTGATAACAGCCGATGTAAGTATGTTTTGGTTAATTAATAACTTCGAACCCAATCAAATTAAGGCTAAAGCTACAGATACAACAACAACAAGAACACTAACAATGGCGACAAGCGTTCCAAGCACGCGCAACTAGACGACGTCGAAGACCACGACGACGACATAGAAAACCAAAAGTTCCGTACAACATTTAGGCAAAATAAATATGAAACGCTGCTGTATTCATTTTTCCCTCCTTTTTTACTTTTTTTTTTAAATTTTTTTCTTGTTTTGAATTTTTTTGATTTCATATTTATTTTACTCTTAGCAAATGTTATGCGAAAGAAACTACATATATTAAAAAAATTGTTAGTATTTGAGCTCTTGAGCGTAAGTTCGTTGTTGTTGTTGTTGCTATTGATGTTGTTGTTGCTTTTGCTGCTGCTGTTGTTGCGGCGGTTGTCATCTACATTAAAACTGAACCAACCGGTTACGATTTATTTCTTTTGCTGTTGTTATTTTGCTCTTGACGTTGTACATTCGCATGTCTTAGCCTGAGACACGTTTTTTGTTTTTGGTATTTAGTGTACATATACGAGTACATACATACACACATATACACAAATGTTATATTTGCGAATGGCACAGGTTACGACGAGTGAGATCAAGCGTTACAAAAAAAACAAAAAAACAAAAAAAAAACAATATGAAAAAGAAAAAAAATAAACAAAACAAAAATTCAAAAAAGCAAAAGAAACCAAATCAAAAAAAAACTCAAAAGCGGGCAGGCATAAATTAACAAAACCAACCGATTGCGCGGTTTGTTGTGTGCAAAGAGAGGTGTGGGGCCGTCGGCTCTAGTGTGCGTCGCTTAAAAGTGTTGGCGGCGCAGGCGCAAATGACGTTAAGTAGTCAAAGATGTACAAAATAATATCTATTTTATTTTTCTTATTAATTATTTCATTTACTGTAGCAGCAATATGAATTGACATCGAAGACATATTGATATTTAATCGTTTTTAACGTGTTCCAAAAAAAAAAAAAACTTATTTAAATAGAAACAAAAACTAGTAATAGTATTTTTAGAGTGCTAGTTGTTGTTTTTGTTGTTGCCTTATTTTGTTGCTGTACAAAAATGCGACGGCAAAACAATTCGTGCAAAAATAACAAAAATACAAATATAGTACAAAAAAAAAGAAGGCAAAGAGACACAAATACTCAAATAACTGCACACAGTCGACGTTTGTGGATGCTGAGTTAAAGTTTATACTCGCGTCAAGTGGGAAGTAAAGCGCTGCTGCCGTGCAAGTGTTGAGTTCGTCTACACACATGAACAAGTTGGTTTTTTTTAATAGTTTTTAAGTTTTTTTTTTTTGTTTTTGTGCGCATTTATGTGTATTATAATTGTTGTTGTTGTTGTTGTTGTCATTATTGTGTTCGTTGTTACTAGTGTTAATGTAGTTACTGTTGTTTGTTATTGTTGTTGTTATTGTTGTTGTTATTGTTGTTCAATAAGATTGTTGCTTATTGTCTGTTGCTGGGATTTTTCCCAACTGCACTGGCATATGTCACATTTAAATTATTGTCGCTCACTTGTGCTGTTATTATACTCTTTTTTTTTTGTTATTATTTTTTTTTTTTTATTCTAGATAATACTTCATTTTTACTTCACACTCACAGTCAAAGCTCTTGCATTTGGATTATTTCTCATAATATGCATTATATACTTATTTTAATTACTTGTTTTGTTTTGTTGTTTCTTAGATATTTTCTACAATGACCAAAGCTGCGCGCATTTTTTGTTTTTGCCATACGTTTGTGGTGAATGTTGTGTGAATTTTCGAAAAAAATAAGATATTATTTTTCTTAGTTTGGAAGCACAGTATTTGTAAAATATGCTTCTGATAATTTCATTGTTTTGCGTATTGATTTATCGTTATCCATGCACAGCGAATTTGTCATGAATAATATTAAAGGCGCAATTTTATGCCTTTTTGCTGTGCATCTTATCACCAATGGACAGTTTGCTGTTGTTATTATTGCGCTGATTTCATGCAAATTACAACAATATTAGCGCAAAAACTCAACAAAAAAAACAAAAAAAAAAACAAAAAAACAATTAAAAAAAATAACAAAAAACAAGCGAAATAATAAAAAAAATTTTAAGATAAATATAATTCTTTTTTTTTTTTTTGCAATCTGCGAAAGTAACGTTATTTGTATTTGTCGTTTAGCTGTCGCGCATTGTTATTATTTCGTGTTGTTGTTGGGACTGATGTCGTTACTTGTTGTTATGCAGTGTATTACTGCTTTTTCTTTAATTTGTATTATTTTTGTGCACGCGCGCTAGTCTGCGTATACGCGATTTTAGATATCCAAATCCGCTGGAGTATGGACTGCAACTGAGCTGAACTGTCCATTTCGTTTCGTATGCTGCGGCTTCGTTGTGATCGTGATCGTGATCAATCAAGCTTAGCTTCGTTTTATTTAGCGCTGATCGTCTCCAACCGCTTGTCGTTGAGAGTTCGCTGGCGAGTGCTGTGCGCGCTGTCAACAGCAAGTTGCGGGAGAAAGATACTTGTACAGAGAGAGCATACGCAAAAGAATTGATAATGACAACAAAAAGATTTAAAGAAAGCCCAAAAAAAAACACAAAAACCCAACAAAATAAGTAATCATAAAAACAATTCACAATAAAGAGAAAGCAACAACAACTATAATAGTCATGTTCACAAAATACTCAAATCACAGTCACTGTGGCGCTTCACATTAAAATTGCGTCAAAAGCAGAATTTAAATTTTATTTTAAGCTCCAATTCATTTATAGTCTACGGATTAGAGTGTAGTACATATGGTTAATTGAACCTGATTTCCTATTCGGACATGGCCACTAATTAATCAATAGCATCCAATGCGAGTGAATAGGAATGGCTGTTCATTATACACGATTATACCCATAAAGTTATATGATTTTTATTTTCAACAATTTAAAGCATTAAATTGAATTTTATAAGCCGCATGTATTACTGATTCACCATGGATTTAAAATAATCGCAAGGCTACATTGCTACTTTGTCTACATTTCATGAATAATTAGCCACTTTTGCACCGGTGACTTTAAACCTTAAACTATTAGAACGAAAATAATCGAAACACTACGAAATAGACAATCAGATTCTATACATTTGCCTAATGCGAATAGAACAATATCGCTCCAACCATATAATGTGTGTAATTATTTCATGTAAATGTAAATAATAATTAAACTATGCAATAAAAGGTGTTGAAGTATCTTTAAAATAATTGGATTTCTCTCTAGTTTTTGTTTTTAAAATGCACACAAATATATGTTTACCAAAATTTCCCAAAACATACATCTCCCATAACCAAGCAGCTCCTATAATCCGTTTTGTCGTCGCGAACTTTTTATAATTGTTTCCACACAGAATGCATTCCCACAAAAGGACGCTCCCAAAAGCGGATCACCTGCACCAACTCTCCCAGGCCATGCTCAGCGAAGGCGCCATTTAGGACCTTCTGCGGATTATGTTATTCACACCGTATCTATTCTGGGAATTCACACTTAAAGCATTTTCAAGAAATGATTCTGGAACATTTCAATACATCAAAAACATAGAAAGTCATTTTGAAACTCAACAGTTTAATTTAAGCCAATCCTAGCCAATATCAGTTTACTATACTTAACTTGTTCAAACAAGGTAGACTGGTCCTTCATTACTTTAAATAAAATGTATAATAGATTGATCATTCGCATATACATATGTACATACATATGCATATACATGTGTAAATAAATAAAGAATAATTTCATTTCTAAAACAAAAATTGATTTGCTATATATCTTTTACTGCAGTAAATTCATTTTATTTTTTAGGACGTTCCCGTTATTATGACAAGCAGCTCTTATAAGCGCTCTCCATGAGCTCTCGCTCTCTTTCTCTTTCGCAAACTTTCGTACAGTACTTCGCGCAAAAGCACTTGTTGTTGTAGCATTTGAAAGTCGCTCGTTCTGCTCGAGTTTAGGTCTCGATGAATCTTAAATTTTCTAACAAAAAAAAAAACAAAATGTTGCAAAGTTCATGTGAAAAAGTTTGCTACGCACAATGCAATGCGTGTGAGTGCAATGCGGGGAGTACTGCATCGTATTGCTTCTACTATACGAAAGCGTAGTGGGAGCGCCAAAATAAAGTTTCAATCTGTTTGTCCGCCTCAAATCATACAAGTATGTATGCCTTAATTGAAAATTAATAATTATACTTAATTAAGCTTTCAGGTAGCTGTATAGGTAAATGCATGCTAGTGCAATAATATTTATGTGTTTGTTTATTTAGGTACTAGAATGCTGCATGAATGCATGCCAAATGCCATATGAGGCTCTAAGTTCCAAATGGAATGAATCATTTTCCGCATTCGTATGAATATTCGACTGATAAGAACATTCATGGAATTCAAAACTAAAATGAAGAATTTGAATAAAATGAAAATTCTTGGATACTCTATTGTGTCTTCCCCTTCGTTATCTATTATTAAGAAAAAGCCTACATAGTTTGTTATGTTTTTGGGTTGGTCTATAACTACATATTATAATGTGCTCATTGTTTATTATTTATCACCACTCCAACAAACAAATGACTGCAATAATCGCAATGACATCCACTTTCTCTATTGAAACCATTGGCTGGGCCACATCACATAATTGAGGAATCTTTAAAAAGAGTCCCTCAATTGGATGATGTCGTGGTGAAGTGCAGTAAATTAGTGAGGTATTCTTAAAGATCAGGCTCATGCTCAGCGCCCTACACTGTCCGATTTACGTTCTGCACTACATCTGCTACTAGCGAATAATGGCAATATGTAATTTATAATTTTTTGTTAAGATGTGTCAGTCTTTCTTTTATGAATCGCTTGCTAGACATTACATGTGAAATTACTACGCAGTGAGAAATTTTTGGCAAACTCATGGCAAGTCTCCTTTCATTCAGCTTCACTTATACAGTGACACCCCCCATTGATGTTGTTCAATATGATGTTGATCACAATATGCTGCATGCATGGCTTTGCTACGTCAAGCTATTAACTTAACAACAATAACAATAACAGTTGAGACTTTTCAGCAGCGGCAGAGACAATCATGCCAACATCTTTCAATGAAATTGTTGTTGTTTTTCGCCGCCATTGGTGTTACTGTGTAGCTGCGTGTACGCATGAATTTACATGAAATTATCTCATTTTGTTTTGTGTTTGTGGCTTTCTTGTTTATTGAATTAATGCATTAAATTACACAAATTATGCTAATTTAAACTAGTTATTAAGCCTATTTAAATAAATGATAGTTTCTTTAAGAATCTATGCATGTATGTATGTATAAATGTAACGTGAAGAGCCTTGTTTATTTCAAGGGAATTCATGCAACCGCGCACAACTTATATTTCAATAATTCTAATGCAGTTGGACTAGCAACAAGAAACCAGCTGCCAATAATTTCAAGGCAAATAATTTTTGAAATTCAACGCCCTACAATGTACGCGTAATTTCCAACTGAACATACAATTGATTAGGGTTTCTTTTGTTTTCCTTAACCACCATCATTTCTTGCTAATGAAACCTTTACGGAAAACAACCGCAGGCTTTTGTTATTTCAACTGTTTTGTTTTTGCAGCTTTTGGGTTCCGTTTTCAACCGCAATACGAGCTTTCATTGTGTTTACTAATACCCGAAGTAATAAGACTTGCAATTGTTACGCTGTATTACTAATTCCGTATAACAGATATATATATATGTATATTTCGTAAATTTATAGGCAACGACAAACCATTACTAAATAGTATTTTTTAAAAATAAGTACACTCGAATTTAACGCAGTGAAAAATACTTCTCAATATTTATAGCCAATAAATCGTCGCCGTCGTTGCTTTGCTTGAGCGTTGCAATGATTTGCTTGAGTGCTGAAATGATAACGAAAAGCATGTTACTCAAAATTTGTTAAGTTTTTGGATTATGCAACTTTACCTTCTTTTTCTTCCGTGGACATAAGTAGTGCCAGAATGGCAGTCTGCGAATTTTGGCCGATTTCTAAAAGTGTGTCTGCTGTGTTCGCATCATTGTTTGGCACATAATAGTCCCGTATTGTTTTTAGTAAATCAGTCAGCGTATCTGAGTCGAAGCCAGCGCCAAGTATTTTGCAGAGATTTGAAACCTCAATAGACTGCAATTGTAAACATTTAATCAAATTACTTTTAGCGGATTCCTGTTATTATCAACTTAGTCTACCTTTAAGTATTGATACTTCTGTGCTGGCGACAGTTCCTTCCAATTTGTATAGAATTGTGCTGTGCATGTCGGCGCAGGCGGCAGTGGACGCTATTAGTTAATATATTAATAATATGCAAATTTTATTTGTTTAAATACATACCTCATTCAGTGTTTGCGTCAATTCTGGCTGTTTCTGCTGTTTGGCAGCTTTGGGTTTTACCTTCTTTTGCGCAGCAGCTTCTTTTTCCGATATGTCGCTGGCATTTGTGCTTAATTCTAATGGCTTTTTGGCTTCCACTTTCGCCTCGACGTTTGTCGCTTTGCTGTCTTGCTTTTTGCCAGCATCCGATTTTTTTATCTCCTCAAATGGACCGCAGTTGCTGTTGAATATTTTATCGATATCTTCATCCGAAATATGCAACTTATTGTTCTGCTCATCACGTACGTTCTTGGGGCACACAACGTCCACAATTGGCATACGTCGAAGCTGGCATTTTGAACGTTTGTACACGGGCTTTTCGATGGGTAAAATGTCGACTAGTTCAGGGCGATTTTCGCTAAAGTTTGGACCGCTTGCGACTGGTGCTAAATTCAAGACAAATGTTCAAAAGCTTATGGATTTGAATTCACACATTATACCTTGCTTGCGCAGACGGTCGTTAATACGTTGCAAGCTTTTCTTAGCCTCGCCGTTTTTGGGTTCGATAAACAACACTGTTGTGCAGTCCTTCAAAGCGTCCATAAAGTTTCCTAGTGCCTCATTGGCCTGCATGCGTCGATAGTGCGCCTTGACGCAGAGTTTGTCAAGCTCAATGGCCATTTCGCAGTCTTCAATGCATGTTTCGTAGCTGTAAAGGTTAATGCAATCAAATGAACGACCTGTGTAGAGCATTTTCATTAATTTACCGTTCCAGTTTTAGATAGCACAAGGCACGATTAATAAAATAAACCGGATCCTTGTGGTACATGTCAATAGCGTCTGTGTAAGCCTCAATTGCCTTCTCATATTGCGCCAGCTTAACATAATTGTTTCCGCGCTCTTTGATCTCGTTCGCTTCTTTATGACATTTTGCAATTTCATTTTGCGACAAATCTGTCTTTTCTGTATAAATTATGGATATAAGATACACCTTCGGAATACGCAAAATGCAATCTCACCATTATTCGAGTCGGAGTCGACTGATTTTTCACCTGTTGTTTTTCCAACGGGGGGTGACGGAACTGTTTGTTTATTGTCGGCAGCATGACTGCGAACTGGCGGCAAAATGAACTGAAAAAAAAAGGTCGCAACAATTATCAGTGATTGTAATTAAGTTTATTATAGCTACCTCGTGTGCGTTGTCTTCTGCGGCTGGTGCGCGTTTCAAATCACGCTCTTTATCCTTGATTTCCTTCTCCCAACTAATTAAATCGTTTAGCTGATTGCGAAACTCCTCGGCATTTCTTTTTATGCCGCATTGCAACTCAAATGTTTTCTGATCTGATGTCATTTTTTCGATTTTTTTGCGCACAAAGAAAACAAAGCAATGACAAGTACTTTCAAACTACTAGTTTTCATGGAAAGTTCTACACCTTAGCGTGACAGAGCAACCTGCAGTGCCGAAAAACAAATCTTTAGGATTTCAGCTTCAAATTGAAATGAGTGCAGATTTATTGGCATTGCCAAGAGAGCGCAAAAAAAAACAAAATTATAAATAATAACAACAAAGTAGTCAAGCGCATAAGCCAGTAGTCGGTTCTCTTTGAGAGATTTTAAGTTCAGTATGACGTTAAACGTTAAGCGTTGTCAGAAGAGAGAAGTACTAAGCTCGCACTGTGTGTGAGTGAGAAACAACAGTTTTCGTGCTGTGCAAACTCTATTCGTTGTCAATAACACTGAGTACTGAGCGTGAGAATTGTGTCACCCTGACAACCCTAACTCATCGGGGACACATGAGAATATAATAACAACACGGCGTTTCGTTTATTCATCTCGTTCGCACTTATTGACAATAGCACGGCGAACTGCTTGCACACATATTGTCTTACTGCACTTCAGTGCTGCCATATGAGTACAATTGGGCGATAATAGTGCTGCCACGTAAGCAGAAATTCAGTTATATAAATCGCGGAACAGTTCATAATTGAAAAGTTTTTCATTGTGTTATAAACTGGTATGTAAACATACTGCTTGCATGTATCAGTTTATCCAAAACTAATCATACCATTGTATATTCGAAAATAATTACAAAACCACTTTTTAATTTATCCTTCACTGGCAACTTTTCAGCCACTCTTGGCCACACTGGTCGTTTTGTTGACTGCATTACCAACAGAGTGGGAGTGAGAAGTGGCTGGTTCAGCTGTATGTGCAAGTGGGACATAACGTCTTTGCTGTTATTTTTGTTATTTTCAGTTACTTGTCAGTAATTCTCTTGCCGTCTTGTGGTTTAAACGTTAGCTTAGCGAAACGGCCGTCATCACTGAAAAATTTAACACATATTAAAAGATGCATATTTGTGGAAAATAAATTTCATTTGAATCGTTTTACATATGTGAAGTGAAAATTGATTACAAATTGCTGCAAAGAAAAAATTAATAATCAATAATGATAAAATCTGTTTAAATGTCAGTGCATTGCATTTAAGTAAAGAAAATATTAGTAAAATCCTTGTAGATTATTGGAAAATTGTTAAAACACAGTTGTGGAAAGTGCAATGTAATAACATTTAATTCCCGACGTCCTACATTTTTTTGTTTGCAATCGATTTATTATGAAACACCTGCAAAAGGCATAAAAAAATCGTCACAAATTCAATAAGGGCAACACAACAACAAGAAGAACGTCGACGACAAATTGTGCCCAAAAAAAAAATAACAAATCAATAATGGGTTCACATCTTGTAAAATCTTTGAAATAATGAAAATAAAGTCCAAGTAAAGGTATGCGAAAGAATATATGAAAAAAAGCTGTAAATGAACTCAACAAATTAAAACAAAACAACAAACATGGCCTTATTTAGTACTGCGAAGGATGCGACAATAATAACAACAACAATAACAATTACAACATTTTGGCAAAACGGCAGCAGCAGTTATATATACAAAACCCGAATGCCTTACGCGCGCTCCTTCTTTTCTTTCAATAACGCCGACTTCCCAACCACCCACAAAGGAGGCGCCTAACTTTACTTGTAACAAGAGTATACCACAGGTTTCTTTAACTCTCTTCGCATTTCTTCAACTCTCTTTTGGCATTTTGTTGTTTTTCTTGCTGCTGGCAATAGGCCGCTTCTTCTCTTTAGGGTTTAAAGTGTTAATCGCTTAAATTGCTTAATGTCACATTATTGAGTTACATGTATTTATTTATAGTTGACAGCCAATTTGTTGTTAATAGTGAGATGCAAAACACAACAACAAAAATTATAATGACAAACTCATTTATGTGTGGCAAAAGCAACAACTTGTTGATGATTAATGAAACTTGTGCAGTCAGCAAGTGTCAGCAGACATATAGGAAATTTTGTATTAAAATATAAATAGGCCATTTTGACACATGCAAACAAAAGAAAAACCTTAACCCCAAAAAAAAAAATAACAAAAAAAATAAATAAATAAAAAGAAATTGAAATAAAACAAAATATAAAAGAAAAGTCTGTGTGCTCACTGCAGCTATTTCTTATTATTTAATGCGAACTTTTCTAACATAAAATAAAATTTATGTTCTTTTTATTTTAAACTTGTTTTTTGACAATTTGCCAAAGTTCATTGCAAACATGCGACAACGTCAACGCAGACGACATACTTACAGTCATCAATAAAACTTTTCGTACAGCGCTTTTTTCGTAGTAATAGATCCCAGCATTTACTAATTTACATAAATAAAAATCTACAAGTATTTGAAATAGTTTTTTTTAACAGTAATATTCTAACTTCAAGGAAATTAATCACATTTAAAACGAATTAATTCGCAAAATTTAAAAATGAGGGGATCTAAAAAATAGAAAAGCTTCCAAAAAATGGGGTGCAATTAGATTTTTCACTTATTATTAAGATTACAACAATGAAGCTTTGTTAAAAATTAGGCAAACCTATTTTCGATTTGATTTAGATTCAGTTATTGATTTGACGGAGGAGATAAATTTTGGAGATTTCAAAACTTCTCTTGGATGTTTGTTTTACTGATAAAACCATATGATAGCATATCTTCGATGAATATCTTTATCAACAAGGTGTCCTGCGACTTAGAGAAATCCTTTATTGAATGGTTCGGGCAAATGCCGCCGGGAACTGGAAATTTTTTTTATTATATAGCGTTGTTGTTTTTGGTGTTGTACAACGGGTATCCTTTTTGTACAAAGTGTAATGGCCAGCTAATCAATTTCGGGAAGTCTGACAAATACTACTCTTCTTTTCTTTGATTGCTGTTTTTTAAATTATTTACTTTTTTCTAAAACCAAATACACATAAAAAGCAGTTTCTATTGCTTAAAAGGAAAACAAGTGATGGGTGTGTTTATTATTTTGATTAACCTACTGTATATCTTGTGAGCCTCGCTAGCAGCAGCCCAACAACCGTAACAGCAATAACTGCAATTCCATTGCAGATCACAAGCTGCTACAACAACAACAATATCTTCACGATTAAATTCATTAACCATCATCATATCATTCATATATGTATACATATAATGATAGTATAACGGTATATTTTCAAGTTTTATTCATTAAATACAAAATCCTTGTATTATTTTCTCAGGATAATGTTAATCCCATTATATTTTAAAGAATATTGTAATATTCATAAACCAAAAAAATCAAAAACAAACGTTGCCATATGTTGACATTTTCTAAATAAATTTTCAACTTGAACTCAAAGATAGTTGGTACAAAGAATTGTATGCAGCCTCAATTCCGTAAACTCAGGGCGCCATCCTTAAGCCATACAATTTTTAAGCTTAACTTTGTGTGTGTCGGTATTATTTGGTGAAGTGTACTCTGGATGTTTGTTTTGCTTTAGTATAAAATGTCTGCACTCTCTTCTAGTTGCAACAAGATGAAAAGTATCTCAATTCAAGACGAAGTCGCGCAGTTTGCGGTAGTGTGGTTTGTTACTTAAACGCTGAAACTCAATCTACAGAAATAGTAAATTTCTAGGTGGGTTCTCTTAATCAACAAGCTACTTATGAAAATTGCTCAGCGTACAGTTACTTAAGCCGATTGTTCTCTTTTAGTGTAACTGTATTACAAAACCAGACCCGATAACGTGTAGCAAAATGGGCGGCACACCCTACGTGAATGCGATTAACAAATGGCTGCTGGCATTAACAGGTAGGTGATGAACATGTACAGCAAATAATCCGATAAGAAGTTTATGGCATTTACCCCACTTATGCAAAGGTCACTTCTTGTGTATTGCGACAGTTCGTTCTATTCAGCTTTCTAATGGTGTCAAGTAATAAGGGACTAATTTGCGCGTTGTAGTTGGCACAACCCTCAGGGAGAATTGACAGCCAGGCGTATACTTAATATTTTGTCTTAGACCAGCAGATGCATAGTGCAGGTTCTAAACTATCGTATCTATAATTTCTGTCTGTCTATATAAAAAGTTCACATCGAAGTCCGCATTAGATGGAGCAAAAAGACGAGGTTCAGGTTTGCTGTGCAGCATGACCTCCTTATCATGTTCATAATGATATCCAAGTAAATTCAGCTGTATGATGATGATCTTTTGCGATAGTAATGTGAATTTAAAATTTCGAGAATAATGCTTAGAAGCCAGAATGAATGGTTATTTTATGTGTACTTACACGAAATTGTCGCAATACACGATGAGCAGCCTGCGCACGAGTGCAATAATTAATTTTTGTGTGCCACACAAGACAATTAAATGAAACATTAACTTTGCTCGATGATTTAACAAGTTCAGCGTCAATGATCAAAAACAACAACTACAAATGGACAATATCATTTACAACACCATTAACAACAAATAATAGTGCGACGTACACGAAAGTTCTGCCAAAAATATTTTTAGGAATAACGTCGATAAATTCTTATGGTTTATACATAGATGTGAATTCACATTTTTTTATTATTATTAATTTTGCATTGATTTCGAAGCGTTCTTAATTAATTTGAGATCTTTCGGTTTCGATATGAATATAAGTATAAAAATAGCAAGTGTCAGAAAGTAGATGATAAACGCACAGCGAAAAAATAACAAATAAATTTTGAATAAAAAAAACACATACACACTCCGCGTAATGAGATTAAGGGCACAACAATGTTTCCCAACAGTAAAGCAACATAAATTGGCAGCATCAGTTTAAATTGATCGCCGTGCTTTGCATATTTTATAAATTTTTGCAAAATTTGTTTTCAACTCTAAAAAAAAAAATTAATTTTCAAATTTTTCGAGAGCTAAAAAATATTCATGTATTTACAGTTTGTATTTTAGCTTTATGTCTGTTGCCATGTCTTTGAAAACTTTAAGTATTTCAACGAGTTTTGATTAGTTGAGTGGTTCTGTGTCAAACATATGAAAAAGTATGAAAAACAGTTTAAAATGTAACTGCAAGTTTCAAATCAGAGATTCAGATAACAATTTGATTTAATTTTGCTAACACGGAGACTCAGCTGTGCTCTTATATGCTACACTAGTGTACTTTTTATTATTATTGCTTATTTTTGTTGTGAATGTTTTTGGCTTGGCACTTTTGTTGGCAGTCTCGATTTGACTCACGGTGCATGCCAAATGCTGCAAATGTTGTGCCCTTAATTTATCCACGACGCGGTGTGTAGACAGCATACGCAGCAATACGCGACGTCACTTCGCTGGCGTCGAGTGTGCGCCGTGTCCGTATCTGAAGTCGTATGCGCTAGGCGAAGTGTGAGCTGACAAGCTGATAAATTCGATTGTTGCTAATAAATGTAAATCTGTTGGTTGTCTCTAATAAAAAATGATATACGCGCTGCTGCGTATGTTTGTTTATTTGTTAATCCTTTTTTTTTTATTTTTTTTTGGTTTGTTTTTTTAGAAACTATTGAGAACCGCTTTGTTTGCTTAATAAGAAAATATGCAGAATACATATATATGTAAAAATCGTACTTAATTTCTTTATTAAATTAATTTCTCATTTTCGTTTCATTGGGTTTTCTGTTTGAATTTTGTTTTTTGGTCACAAACGACAAAAGTTCTTTTGGCATTTGCAAAATTTTCAACGGCCGATAATTGCTTTCCATGTAAGTTTTGCTTTCGATTCAGTTTCAAAATTAAACAAAATAAAACAAAAAAAAAAAAGACGAAAAATACAAAAAATACAAAAAATTAACAAAATTCATTACATGCAATTGAATTCATTTGTGTTGAGTTACATGTTCAGTTCGTACTAAACCAATTTTGTGCCTAAATTGTATTTTTATTTGAATTATAATAATGATAATGTTTTCTTTTTTGTGTTTCTGTTTGTTAAGTAATCCCAAAGCAAATTGTAAAATATATGCCAAATGCAGTACTCAGTTGTCAGTTTGAAATCGTTGAGTTACAAAATTTGTGATACTGTACAAAATTGATAAAAACTCCCAAACAAAAAAAAAAAAAAAATACAAAAAAAACCAAACTTTGTACAAAGTTAGTAACAATAAGAACAATAAAAAAAAAAGCAATGCGCGAAACACACGCAAACAAAATAAAACATAATAAAACTCATGTATAATTGCAATGACATTAGTAACAAAGAAATAAACAACAACAAAGAAACAAAACACACACACACACACACTACAGGCGATTCTAGCTCTATGACTCTGTGTAAAATATACAAAACCAAAAAAAAAAAGAAAAAAAAACAAAAGAAAACGAAAGAAAACAAATAACAATAAATATGATAAACAACAACAACAGCAACAACAACAACAAAACGAAACAAAGTAAATTTAAAGATGAAAACAAAATCACACACCTGTTTGCCTTGTGTCCTGTAGACCGCATACATATGTATATGTATGTATATGTATGTATGTATGTATGTACGCACTACAGTTTTAGGTCACGCAAGTGTCTACGTGCGTGCTTGCGTGCGTGCGTGAAGTCGTCTTTAATTAAAATTGCTGCCAAATAGCTTCACTTATTCATGTGTTTACATATGTCACTGCATCATTTTTGTTTCTCTTTCTCGTTTCTCTGCTCTCTCTCGTCCTGTTTTCTCTTTTTTTTTTCGTTTCTATTTTGTTTTTTTTATATGTTTCTAATTTATGTGTTTTTTGTTACACATTTGTTTTTGTTTGATTGTTTGTTTATTTGTTCTGTTGGATTTTGTTGTTTGTGATTTTGCAGCAATATTTGGATTTTTAACTTTCATATGGATTCCACAAGTCTCAGCTGAATGTCAAAGTATGAATCCATGCTTCATTTTGTAAACGAAACTTAACTTTTTATGCATATATACGTATCCTATTTATATATCTATATGAATATTCGTAATACCTATTTTTTTATACATATATTTATTTATTTATTTATTTAATATGATACTCGTTTTTTATCGGTGAAACTTGCAAACTAAATTTTAACAAAACTTTGTGTTCGAATCGAAATCGCCGTTGGACAATAATCATAATAATCACAATAATAATAATAATAATAAATGTGTTTTATATATATTTTGTATATAAATATATATGTATATATCCTTATATACATATATGTATATGTATATGTATACAGATCTTGAGTTTAGTACAAATATCAATGTGCCGCTTGTTTTTATTTGCTGCTTTGTTTTGCTGTCCTATGCATCATTTGTTGTGTTAACAATCTACAATAAAGTTACGCGGAAAACTGTGCCGTCGCGTTGCAGATTCAGATCTTGCGATTCAACGACACAACCTCTCATTTGCCCCACCCTCCGTCCGCTTCACACACATGCACACGAGCGTATTTTTCATTTATGCTTAATTTATGCTAAGCCCTGAATTGCGACATTTTTCTGTGATTAAAATATGCCAAGAAGCAAAAGTCCCCCCCATACCCCATACCCCATCACCCATCCCCCTTCCCCTTCCACACCAACACCAAACATAAACATGTGCTTAGACGCGGCAACGAAGACGGCAACAAAGACGGCGACGACGACGACGACGACGGCAGTGACGCCGGCGTTGACGATGGCGATGGCAGAGGCAACGTGGTGGTGATGGCGATGGCAGCGGCCAAGGAGAGCCCAAGCCAATATGCGCCAAGTGCTGCTAATCCGTTGTGTATCTGTATCTGTTAACGTACTTACATCGCTGAGATACTTTGCATAACCTCTTCCACCAGTTGACTTTCTTATGTGTGTGTGTATGTGGGTGGCTGTGTGTACTATGTTTTTCTTTTTGTTTCTATTTTCGTTTCTAAAATTTCTTCTTGCGTTTACTTGTGCATGCAAAACATGTTACAGCTGTCACTTACAAAATACTTTAATGACTTCAAGTCCTGGCAGTGATTAAATCTTGTTGACAAATTTTTTCAAGATGTAAATTTAAATCTTTCGTATTTGTTTTTTTTTTTTTTTCTTATTATAATTGTTATTATTAATAGTTTACCAATCATTTGTTTGTAGTTGTTGTTTTTTTTTTGGCTTGTTTTAGTAACTAAGTGTATTTTCGTAATCTGTCTAATTTGTTTAATTAACCAAACGAAAATTGAATTAAATATGTTTGCGTGTGAAAACGCAACGGATTTAGCCAAGTTTATCAATCTGCACATTTTAGATTGCAAATCTGTGCCTGAGTCCAATAATTGATTTTCACCAATCGTCAATTATCATGCGTTCCTTAAGCAACGTTAGGGAACAATTATATTTTATTATTATATTATTACTTAAAAACTACACATTCGTATTCGGAATTCATAAATGACTTTACGACTTTACGTTTATATTTCTGAATAAATCGTACCCGTATAAATTTATCAATCTTCCTTCCTCTATCGTAAAGCTTTCATATTTCTTTAAGTGTAAGCGAGGAGGAAACCGTTCGGCAACTTGCTGCCAATTTATTTTTTCGAGTACACCCAGGTCTGGCCTTGTAGCTCTGGCCTATCTATCTTCTGCACTTACAATTAATCTTTTGATCTATTTATTTTTTAATAATTTATCTAGCCATCGCATTTTCTGTTTTCCGGCGTTTTGTTCATTTCGTTTTTATCCTATTGATTTGTTTATGGTACGATTTATCTGAACTATTTCTGTGGTTCTCGATGCTACATATTGGACACTTGTCTTTGTGACTAACAGCGTTGAAGATGGTTGAATTTAGTTGGAACAGCTAATATGTGCAGAGTGTATGGAACTTCGGCTTAATCGTGTTGCACGCATTTGAGTTTCTGTTATGCATTATTTGAATTCATATTACGTATACGTATATGTATTTTAATTAATTAACTTGACTCATACCGAAACACAACATCATATTTTACCGGCTTTAAGTGCTTCACTGTACACATATATACGTATATCGATCCCCTGTAGTACACTTAGCGAATAGTTTGTTGTGTTTCACTGTTACACCTTGCATGCGTTTTTACTTGGCACAGTTGTTTAGCAACTCGCTTTCAATTCAGTTTTTAACAATAAACATTTGAGTTTTGTATTGTGTCCGATGCGTAAATGAATTAAAAAAAAAAAAAAAAGAAATTTAAATAACAACAATGCAAAACAAAAAAAACACATTTTTTATAAATATTTTATTGCTAATCTCGGTTCTGTTTACGACTTTTGCTGCAGCGCGTTCGATTTACTGCTACGAATGCGACTCATGGACGGATGCACGCTGCAAGGATCCCTTCAACTATACCGCCCTGCCGCGTGACCAGCCGCCCTTGATGACCTGCAACGGTTGTTGTGTGAAAATGGTGCGCCATCAGAAATCGCGTAAGTAACCCAATGGCCTTTACCTAATTTCCACATACATTTACAGTGGCTACCAGCTTTTGTTTTTTTTTTCTTTTATTCAGAAAGAAGTTGTTCAGTTTAAAAGATGCAATGGGAAATTCACTAATTGAATTGTTTATAGACATTCCGTAAGCAATGAACTGCTTCAGTCAAGTGTCTTGTTTATTTCTTTCATAATATATTCATATTTGTCAAATTTTTTAAATGAGTCTGCTTAGCTAAGAAGATATTAATGATAAACGTTATCTACGTCTTATCTATGTTTTCTTTCTTGGCATAAAGATGTGATTTTTCTTTTTTTGGCTGGGTTCGAATTGTTAGTATCTTGCGAAAAAAGCGAAAATATTTGCCAACCTTTTTAAGAAGTGTTAATTGATATTTTTTAGGAAAGTCTGATGTTATTCGTATATGGGAAGATCTTATTGAAGTATGCTGTCATGTGGTTAGATTTTAGTGTTCCCCCAACTCAAATAAGCTGTTAGCCACTATAAATATTTGAGAACAATTAGTTAATAAAGACTTTCTCTTCGATTTACAGCCTACGAAGTGGTGCGACGCATGTGTACGTCTCAGTTACAAATAAATTTGTTCATGGTCGATCACGTGTGCATGATGGAAAGTTCAGGCAATGGACATATGTGCTTTTGTGAGGAAGATATGTGCAATTCTAGTAAAAATTTAATATCAAATGGTTACAATCATTTCATAACCACAATGCCATTGCTACTCTATCTGCTAAATCAGATACATCCACGCATCCAGCAATTTGTTCATAGATAAAGCGAAGGTGAAACCAAATCAAACCAAACCAAAAAAAAAACAAAATCAAAAACAAAACGAAACAAAATGCAAAGAACGTTTAATCGATTGATACGTTAGATACTTTGAACGATTGTTGGTCAGCATGAACAAACAAATCATCATAGTGCATTTGCATAAATTCAGCAACAGCAACAACAACAGCTACACAGACACACAGCTACACCTAAACCATAGAGACACAAACAAACACACACACACACACACACACACACACCTATATATATACAGCTATACAAACAAAACATAATCAAACAAACGGATTGCCTACAAAGATGACTATTCACTTTGTAGTGTAAATCGTTTTCTTCTGTTATGCTCTATCTCTTTCACTTTTTCTTTCTCTCTCTGTCTATTTTGTACAACGCTAGTGTGTAAACAAAAAAAAAAAAAAACAAAAGCAAAAAAACAATAATCATAATACTTATACTCTTACCGAATTTATTCGATATCAGCACTTGTACTTGTATAAAGTTAGTTTCCTATCAATTTCGTACTTGACGAACTCTCGTATGGCATACAACTGAAAAAGACTTCTACAGAATGAAGTAAGCAACAACACCAAAGTACACACACACACGCGCGTCAGTATGTGTGCTTGTGCACAGGTGCAGCAGGCATCCGGCTGCAGCGCACTGCCTTCGTTGACTTGCAGCTGCCCCCATGATGCGCACCCGTGTACACTCCCACATACTGACTACAACAAATGCTGCGAAGAACCAGTAGTTGATTTGCATGTCGTTTTCTTGTTCCGAAGCAGCATGTAGCCTAAGCTTAAGTAGGTAGTTTACGTTTTATTATTATTACCATTATTACCATTATTATTATTATTATTATTATTATTACTATTATTACATACATATTACCATTATTATTATTATTATTATTATTATTATTACCATTACATATTATTATAATTATTATTATTACGTTGTTGATACATTTATATTTAGCTTTTTAAAACATATTAGTAAAAATATTGAAAAAAGAAAAAAAAAAACAAAACGAAAAAAAAACCCCCGTAAATTTAAAACTTATTGAACACACACTTGTTGCGTCGTATAAGTCACGTGACTCTTGTAAATACGCGTACTCACGCCATTTGCCTGCTATACACGTGTGCAACGCAACCGTAAACATAAAAGTATTGAAAACGTTTTCGAAAATTGTTCAAAGAAAATTTGCTCATTTTATTTTTCTCGAATACTCCTACAAGAATTATTCCAAGTATTTGTTTTTTATTCACTAAACAATTTGCATATTTGAAAATTGTTATCAATGGTTCTTTTCCGAGCGACAGTTGGCACCTCCAGTTTGCCTGCCAAGCATAACAAAGCTTTAAATCGAAATAAAAGTGGCGCAAGGAGCCTGTGTCCATTTGCTAGGCACCAAATCGCAAATCAACTTTCGCAACTTCTCGTAATGTTTTCATTCGAAAGTTGACTCACTCACTCTGTGGCTAGAAAAGGCATGAACACGAGGTGATACGAGTTGACAGTAGACAGTTGCAGGTAAATATCTCCCTTTTCTTGCCCTCTTGCACTTTCTGGATCGCAATTGCACACAGACATCACTGTACTGGGAACATATTTAAGACATATCCATGACAAGAACTACGTTGTGTGCAAGTATTTGCGAGGAAGAAACTGTTAACTGTTGCAGAACTGTTGCCGCCTGCACCATATTGGTAAATATCGATAATGTCGGCAGCCATTGTTTTGTTTAGCTATTTTGGCGCAATTTTGAAACGAGAAATGCGTGAAAGCCCGTTGAGCAAATTCGGGCATACGTATCGGTGCTAACTAAGCTTAAGAAAAGCAGCCATTGCATATGTAGTAGTAGAACGTAAGTAAAACGCGAACATAACAAAATTTAATCATATCACAAAATAAAAAATGAAATGAATAAAAAAAGAAAGAAAGAACTAGTTAATATATTTGTAAATGACTTATCAGTTGTTAAACACGTCGTCGACATTCAAATCCAATGCAAATGCGCCATTAACGGCTTAAAGTCAAAGCGTTGTGACCGCAAGAAAGGCATCTGACAGCACTTGACAGCTGTTTAAACGCTTTGAAGTGATAATTAGTAACGTAAGACCAAACAAATTGAAAAAAAAAAAAATATTAGAGAATATAGAAAGAAACAAAAAAAAGAAAAAAAAACGAAATTAAATTGAAGCGTACTCATTTCTCGTGCTAGTGATAGTTTTTACATTTGAAATGTATAATTTTTGTCGCTTTAAATTAAATTTACCTCTTATCTCTGTATTTTAAATAAGTTTTATTGATACGTCTTACAACGTTTTTCTTTTTCGTTTGTAATAGTTTTTCTGTTAAAGACAAAACCAAAAAAGTATGAAAAAATTTATTCAATAAATTGGCATATAATTTTTTTTGTTTAAATAAAAGTAATTTCATTTATACCAAAATAGTAAATTAAACCGTTTGTTTTCCGTTTGAGTATTGAAACTGCACGCAGCCGTTGTTGCATTGTGAATGGCAATAATGCCAATTCACATGCGCATTGTGACTATGCAAGCGAAAGCTTTGCACTTGTGCAGTTAAACTGCTTTTTAATAGTATATATTGTATTTTATATGTAAGCATTGTGCGCTTTATTGGCATTCATATCGTATTACTGTAGCTAGCTGAAGTAAAATGAACAAAAGACACCTGCATCGTTTAAAAAAAAAAACTCTTATTCCGCAACTGCAGCACTAAAACTGTAGATTATAAATTATGCCTACAAATCTGTAATAATCCAGTGCTAATCAAATCAGCTCATATCTACTTCCGGAACGGAAAAACACCATTAACATATGCAGTCAAACTATATAAAGAATATGAAAGCGACCAAAAAAAAAAAAAAAGAAATTTTGTTACTGGTAATAATGCAATGCAAGAGTCGTGCATTCTCGGTGTGACATTTTCAAAAGAATTAGCATAATGTGCAAACTGAGCACTTATGACAAAAGTATCATAACTTGCTTACGACTCTCATGACTCATATTAATTTAATGAGATTTTATATGTTTTACTAATGATAAACACCTTTTGTATTAACAAAATATCAATTCGTTAGCTTTATAGGCATTTTGGAGACTCTCCAAAACAAAATAACATTCGTTAAAGAGAAGTTCGTTATAAAGAAGTTCGATTGTATAATTTACATGCCCGTATTACCTGGGAGTTTTATGATTTTATTTTATATCGATATATATATAAATCGGATTTTTCTTTTTCTTTTCACTCAGGCCTGTTAATTTTTTTTTCATGGATCGCATATACGGGTCAATTTTATGATTATATATAAAATTGTTTCGATCTGAACGCATGACCAAATGGTTTGAATTTAAGTTAGATTGCTTTTTATGATAAATTCATCAAATTAATTACGATAAATTAACCAAATAATAAGCATGTAAAAGAACATCAACTTTCTATAAGTACGTTTTGCTTGATTTCCAATTTCTGCTTATTCAACATCGTAAATTCATCCAAAAAATTGGCATATGCAAACGTCATGCTCAGTTTTATTTTCGCGCATTGCAAGTCATATATAGTAAACATAAAAGGTAAGTTCTTGTATAAAAACTTAAAACATTTAGCTAAGCAATTACATTCGTCATGCATACACATACATACATTATAGCATAATAACAACAAAAACAATGCGCGTTCATTTCCTTAAACTTTTAACGGTAACTTTATAAACGTTATCAGCGCTAACACATATGTATGTATGTGACGAAACTGTCATGGATCTGGCACCCCAGAAAAACCTCTTCTACGCAGTGTGCGTGTTACTTCATTCACGCGTTGTTTATAAAGCAGAGGCAGAACGCAATGCATCAGAATGAAATAGGAGGATTTTCGTGCTGTGGGAACTCCACTTGTTTTCGAAAACACTAAAAGCGGAAATGAACAATGTTAAACGTAGTTTGCTGCACGAATGCTGCTTAGCTATTAGCGAGTAGGCTGCACAGTCGGGATGAGGTGACAACCACTCATCACCTAATCCCCCTCACACCCCTAGCCACCAACGCGCAACAACCTGTGTTAGGTCGCATCCCACTTTGAGCATCCTAAAAAAGCATCTTGTTTGCAAAGTTCTTTAATTATTTTGTTTGTTAAAATTTTTTGTGCAATGTTGCTTTAATCGATTAAACGATTTTGTTTGTTTGACTTTAGTGAATGTTGACAATATTCCTATAACCAGTATATAGTTTAAAAAAAAAAAAAAAAAAAATATAAAAATAATTTAACTAACGAAAAATAAACCGAAAAAAATTATTTACACAATTTGTAGTGTTTACGCATATAATTTAGTACTTTTTGTAGTTTAAACTCGTTCTCTTGCTCTAACTCTTACTCCAACTCTAAATCTAACTCTCTCTTTTCGCTCTTCCGCAACTTAAACTCTTTTACATTTTTAAAAATCTAGCGCAATAATACGTAGTAGTAGTTCACAATCGCATTTAAACGAGTTATCAATACGAATGCGTTTAAAAGGATCTAGTACAATTAACTAGCAACAACAACACGTACGAACAATTCAACACAGTCAAATACAACTCAACTGCTGCTGCTGCTCATTTCACCTTGATATTTGGGTGCGCCACAACAAGCCGGCGATAGCGATGAGCTTCATCAAAGCAAGCCCAAAATTTTTTATATGATCTGATTTTATTATCGGCCGATTAATCCAAACAAATATTTGCCCCATTACATTCGCTTACTCGAACAAATTGTTATCGTAAAATGAAATAATAACGTATAATGTCTACCCACCTTTGCAATGCAAATAAGTCGTGTCGACATGTTTCACAACATTGCTTTTGTTTCACCAAAATTGTTTCCACTTTAGGGATTAAATTTCAAAGTCGTATGTTAGAATCCACAATGCAAAATGACTGACATGTGGATTTTGATCTAACCCTGGGCATTCGGCTAGGAATACGTTTTTCATACAAATTTACTCACTAAAATTAAGTAAATTTTGGGTGAAACAAAAATAGTGAAACCGTTATTTATCCGTATTTGACTATATTTGATACTCAAATACATAAATCAAATAAATACTTAATTCTCCTCCTCAGTCAAATTCCTCAAATATTTTTTTTGACATTTTCTCAAATTTTCGATGACAAATTTTAAATTTTTACTATGTTAGGCGCGTACCGTAATTAAATAATCTTATAATATAGAAAATAAAAGCATAATCAAAAAATTCTACGGGCGACAAAAAGTACAATATAATGAAATGTACTCCCATACATAGATTCCTCACAATACAAAAAGCACTAAATTAAAATCAAATAACACAACCGCAAAATGGTTGCAATTATGATGATGTTATCAAAAAAAATTTAACAGCAAAGCAAAAGTAAATCAAAAGAATATTGACTACTCTAATACATGCTGCAGTAGTAGCAAAAGAAAACTATTGCATACATGACATCAAAAACCAAAAAAGAAAAACAACTAATCCCAAACAAAGCTCGCTTCTTCATGTTTCGATCTTGTTTTTGTTTATATTTTTTATTTTTGTGTTGATTTTGTTTTAATGCATAAATATGTTGGCCGTTATTTTCTTGCCTACGTATTACACCAAGCAAACGTACCTTTCAACTTTACGCGCCTCCATAAATACCACATACTCGCATGTTGCGCAACTCCACAACCATATAACTCACTCATGACTCAGCCAAAAACAACCGTTTTTAAAAATCTCTAGTGTTGCAAAGCGCACTCAGAGCAAAACAATTTCTAAAATTGAAGAAGGAAAAGCAGACTGTGCAAACACGTGCTCGCACTAAATTTACAAAGAACGCTTCATCTTCCAGGCAACTTATTCAAATCGTTGAAATTTTTGATTTTTGCAATGCGATTTCACACAGAAAGTATCTGTGTGACATATTATTCACCATTTGGTCAATAAGCGTTGTTGTCACACATGCATACATTCTTAAATCGCCTTGCGAGTTATGCTCTGTGCCGTGACACGCAAATTGAATGTCGGACACTCCGAAGGGGCCAACGAACAATCGATTTCGTGTCCATTTCAACTTGGCGAACAAAAAGTATTATTAGTAATAATAATACTCGGCAATTTAAAGTGCAGCAAAATGCTCCCCTAGACATTATTTCATATTTCATTCTCATATACATATCCCCTGGAAGGAAAACGCACATGAAATATGTTCTTCTTCTTCGGTCAACAAAACAACTGCTTTCAAGTGCTTTTTCACATACGATGCCACTGGTCTGACTCAAATTTTTTCATCATGTACGCCCCATCGATACCATGGCAGTGACTGAAATGCCGCAACAGCTGCGCTCAATTGCCCCAGACGTCGTCTATTGTTGGTCGTCTTTGCCGCGATTAACGGTAAATGTGCAATTGAGCCAGCCGGAACGCGAGCATTTTGCGCAACTGTAAAGCGAAACTTGCCGGGCGTATGACAAAGGTGTGTCGCTAACGCGACACATTTTGACGGTCAGGCAAACTGCTGTAGTTGAAGACGTGCTGCACTCGTTAGGATTACGATTTCTACGTTGGAACAGTGCGGAGAATACACACAATAGCTGCGCTGCTGCAACGCGGGACCAACGCCTACTGCTCTGCTGTTCTATGCTAAGCTTGGTTCTATCTGTTTTCTTTTTGTTCGTTTTTTGTTTTTGTTATACTTAAATATTAAATTTAGTTAATTTTTTTAAGGAAGCACCATTTAGCTTGAAATGCTTTGGCTTTTTGCTTTTCTAAATTTCGAGTGTCAGGCAAAAAGTGCTTAGATGTTTAATAAGCTTCTTCTTTAAAATAAAATAAAAAATCTCAAGCCCTCAACCTTAACATTAACAAAAAGTAATTTACAGTATGTTAAAGTCGAACATGCAATTTAAACAATAACATATTAGAGCTTAGAATATATTACCAGCCAATTTCTTATAACAAACAACTTTGAATTGTTGTTTTAACAACATTAAACCAAATTTGCCCCAATGACGTTGTTAAAAGAGAAAAGCACTATGAGAGATCAAAAAAGAACAGTTTCGTGCTCTGCAAACTCTGTTCCAGTGAAACAGTTGTGAACAACGTAAAATCTCGATTGTGTCGTGTACCGGGACTTTCGTTCTGAGTTTATTCACCGGCGTCCCAGGACAGGTGAGGTGATGACACTTTAAAAATTGAACCGTTTTATACTTGACTTGGAAGACCGTATTATAGATATTATAGATTCTATTTATTCTTCTTCAACAACAGTACTTGAGTACTGAACAACGCATTGCTTGTTTTTATTGGATCCCGGGACCCATAAAGCGTCTTATGAAACAGTAATTAAAAGGTAGTGACACTACAGGACCCTATGGGCGTTTAACTGCATTTTGGTGTCCTGAAAGTGGTAGCTACAAAGTGACCGTATTATTATTTACTTAATAACAATAAAATATAAATTTATTACTATTATAAATAAATATTATTAACTATATAATTTTAATATAAAAAGTTGGACTGTAAGCAGAGATGGATAATGATTGATATCGTAGGCAAAGTACCACATGATGTTGGTTACTTAGATCGTAAAAACTTAAGTATGGCTTTTCTGTCCATTCTAGTTAATATATAAGGCATTCTATTTCAAACACTTTATTAATTAAAGCAATAATTATTAACATATTTGTTTAAAATACCAATCACAAAAGTGTCAGCATACGAAGTACATTTGAAAGTAATTGTCAGTACCATTATAAAATGTTTTAAAATATTATAAAAAACTTTAAGTGAAATCATTGTTAATACTTAAGCAACATATTTATCGAAAACGAAAATAAGTAAAATAAAAAAAAAACACTCTAAGTGCGTCTTTTCTTTTGTTGACCGCTAAGAGCGCCTCCAGACAAATAAAAAGCTTGCTAGAGTTCTATTGTTCACTATTTAAAAATTTTACTTTCATTTTCGCTACTAACGAAAGTAAAACAGTGTCATGACGTTTGACTTTTAGCAGTCAAAAAAGCCGTCTGATCCGCGGTTATTACCCAAAAACGAAATCCATAACAGCGGATCATGTCCAGTCTTAAATGCAGTGGTTTCCGGTGCATTTACCCCGGAGCACATGCATTAAATAGAGTTACCATGAAATTCGCTCATAATGCTTTTCGCTCTCACGCATAATACTTCGCCTGATAACAACGGCAAACACAGAACTTGTGCCAAAACTTATCAGAAAGACTTTAACGATTGTTTTTGCTTTTAATTGGCCATTAAGTATAGTCACTGACTCTCTATTTCTAATGTGATCATCTCGCCAGTACTGGTGATGTTTTTACGTCAGTTACACAGCGGGAGTGAGACATAAGGGTTTCGTGCTCTGCAAACTCTATTCTATTCTATTGTTAATAACACTGAAGCCAGTACTGAACAACGAAAATTTTCCTAACTCGAATAGTTGAAGAATATACTTCGTCTAGACCGCAAACCAGTCCATTGTTTACACCATGTCATATTTCATACCAGGGATGGAAACGGACAAACCGTACCACACGACAATTTTGTCCTGGATGGTCGAAAGACAAAAAAATATAAGGCTATAAACTACAGCCTGCTAACAATAGGCTGTCAATTACTGGATTGTAACCGACATAAGGCCACAAACCGTGTTGAATACGTCACATAACCACGGCGATTTTAAGCTGATATCGTAACATCACTAATTATTTGTGAATGGCAAAAAATTAGTCAAAGTCGCTAGTGATTGCTATCAAAACGGTCTGGTTTTGGTGTTTTTTAGGCACTTACACATTAGTTTATATTTATTTTATTATTTTTTTCTAAAACTATGCTTTGAAATCGAAGCATTCTTATGGTAAAAAATTCAGAAAAAAATACTGCATTTTTTGATATAATGTGCTGTGCGATACGTTGTAGTTAACACATTTTGATCGCCCCAGAAATAATTTCTGCTAACAGCGTAGAAAATGAAATGACGAGAAATTGAGAGATGGCCGCCAAACACAGTAAAAACGTGTTCCTCTAAAAAAACGGAAATTAAAAACGATTTTTACGCAAAAAGCCTCAAAAATTTGTCAAAATCAGCGCAAAAAGAAGTGAAACAAAATACGTTCGACGCACGCATGATTTCAACATCAATATAGCAAAGTAATACATAACAAATGTGCTGAAAATTGTGGTGAAATCAATCGATTTTTTGTGAAAATTTTTTCATTGTTTGTGTATGTGTGTGTGTGAGCCTTTGCCCAAAGCGACGCTGCGCAAGCTTCCATGCCAATATTATGCTATAAATAAAGGCGCGGCAATTTTTTTTGACTGCACGCATATTGAATAATTACGCATTTCTAAGGTGTTTAGTTAACTAATATCGCTGTTAAAAAAATCTTGGTCATATACTGTATTATATATTTATTAAAATTTGTGGCTTTAGTAAGCTAAAATAGCAAATTTGCCGTCGCACGCTTGCGCCTTGTGAACGCCGTCATTATTTGGGAACGGCTTGGCAGCATTTTTGCACGACTCGTCAGTCTTCGTTTTTGGCCGCCATTATTGCTCTCAGAACCACGCTGATAGCAAAATTAGAAAAGTTGTGTGCGATTTTTGCAAAATTTATGACAAAATCGAGTGTTAAGGTCTGTAAAACAACAAAGAGAATGCGTTAAAAATTTTTCGCGTACAATTTTAATTATACGCCGACTTGGCGCTGCCCGCTACCTTTAAATAAATAGAAAAAACAAAAGTCAACGAATTTTTTCGTCGTGTTTGTGCAAAGAATTCGTATTTTTGGTTTTCGCCGCGTTGTTTGCGCAATTCGCCGCAGTGTGTTTGTTTATGCCGCCTTTTTTTTTTGACTTCGCGTTTTTTTTTTTCCCGAACGTTGGACGTTTTTTGTTATTCGCACACAGAAATGCTGTGTGAAATGTGAGAAATAAAATTATAATGTGATTCGTCATCGTTTGTGCCTTCTTTTGAAGCGTAATATCAATATGATGCATAAACAGTAATGTTAATTTGTTGTATGTTATAAATGTTTTTCTTTTCTTTTTTTTTTTGTAGATAAATTTTGTGCGCGGCGTGCGTTTCACTAAACATCACATTAAACTTTTCGCGCGCTCAATTAACGCGCACTATCTCGCTTCCACTCTTTGTTTTGTGTACTCTTTCGTTTGGTTTACGTTTTGTTGTGATTGTATTTACGCATGGATTTTATTGTTTTTACTTTTGATAGATCAAGCAAACGGAAAAGCGGGGGAGTTAAAAACGGAAAACTAATTGCAGCTGCCAGCAACGTAAAAATTTCGGTGAAAGTGAATTAATGCAGCTTTGATAAGAATCAACAACAAGAACAAAAATTAAGAGGATAAACGAAATATTTGTATGCATGTAAGACGCAAGGAATGTAATAAAAACGCAAAAAAGGAAAAAAAAAGAACGTGAAGTATAAACAAGCAACAACAACAACTACGACTATCAAGGTAAACTAAAACGGCACTAAATGAATGAGAATTGTAGCAAGAAACTAAGCAGAAACAATCCGTAAGAAAATGATGAACTGAAATGTGCAAATATTATCGTAATTATGCCAATTCACATGATTTCTTCGATTTTAACGTGAAAAATGTCGTCGACACAGTTGCTGCATTCGTTATTGTTGTTGCTAACACTGCGTAGTTGTCGTAATTGCAATAAAATAGCTTCGTTGATTTTGGTGTTCCTGTCAGCGCTATTGGAGCACATCGAGCGCAGCATACTTGCTGACAACGACCATCATCATCACCACCATAAACAACATCAGCAAAATCAACGGCATCAGCAACGTCCACGCGTCCAAATAAATAGTCGTTGCGCCAGGATAAACATTGCAAGCAGTGATTACGACTGTTTCCTTACCACAACCACAAATACCACCAACATATTCTTCATCGGCACCACCGCCTCCACCACTATCACATCAAACAATACCAGCATAGAGAAGCACCCACAAGAAGCCAAGACCACAGAAGCAACATTCACAGATTTATATACGGACTCCGTGCCGTACATATCAGCAGCACCGGTAACGGTTGCCGCAGTGCAACCCGTTGTTAGTTGCAGCAGCAGCACAGGGGCTGCGTACACCAGCTGGTACGGCGGCCACCGCAGCCCCTGCAGCAAACCGGCAGAGGCATACGCACAACAGCATAAGCAAGAATACTTGCGTATAAGTATAACAACGCTTGCAACGAATCCACTCTTCTTGCTGAAGTCAATTGTAATAAACAACAATAACAATAAAAGCAACAAAAACAGCAACAACAGCATCAGCATTTCTCCATCCAAAACCTCTATAGCACAGAGGCTAATTGCAGCAGTAGCAGCAGCAGCAGCATTAATCGCAGCAGCAGCATCAGAAAAAAAACCAACAACAACGAAATTGGCAAAAAATCCTGTAACAGCGTCACTTTCGGAAACATTGTTAACATCTGCATACACATCCAATTGCAGTAACAGGAACACATCATTAGGCAGTCGCTACAATAGCAAGAGCAACAGTAGTAGCAGCGACAGCAACTGCATAAAAAGCAGCAGCAGCAGCACAAAATCCTCCGTACCGAGTACAATAGTTGGCGTTCCATTAATAATATCCATAGCAACTTAAGCTTCTTATTAAACAACTAGCAACTCGATATAAATTCAACATCTTAATAAACGCAAATAACAGCAACCATAATAATAATAATAAGAAATACAATTAAATATAAAATTTAAAACCCATAAACAATATAAAAGAAATAAACGTCGCAACATGTCGAAACTATCATTTCGTGCGCGTCACTTGGACCCATCTAAGCAGATGCCCATCTACTTGGCGGAGGAGCTGCCCGATTTGCCAGAGTACTCAGCCATAAATCGTGCTGTGCCGCAAATGCCCAGCGGCATGGAGAAAGAGGAAGAGTCGGTGAGTTTTTCTTCAATATATAGTTAATCGGCTCATATTGTTTGTATAGTATGGCAAAAGAATGAATATTGTGCATATTGGCATTGCTTAACGGTTTGCTACTTTACAGGAACATCATTTACAACGCGCCATATGCACTGGCTTGATCATACCAACGCCGGAGGTGTATGCCACCGATCAAACATTTTACGACAAATATTATCCAGCCGATTACAAGATGCCACGACAGCTTATACACATGCAACGTGAGTTCTTACATTAGCTCAGTCCAACTTATGGTTAATATGTTTTTTTTGAATATTTTATAATGCGCATGCAGCACTCGGCTTGGATACAGATGTGCCAGACTATGATATGGATAGCGCGGATGAAGAGTGGCTCAGCCAGCAGAGTCAACGGCTCGATCTCACTGAACTTAAGTTTGAGCAAATGATGGATCGATTGGAGAAGAGTTCGGGTCAGACAGTTGTTACGCTTAATGAGGCCAAAACGTTGCTCAAGCAGGACGATGAGCTCAGCATATCGGTCTATGACTATTGGCTAAACAAACGTCTTAAAATGGTACACAACTCCTTGTTTAATGTTGTTACTTGCATTTTATACACAAACCTAAACCTTGACAGCAACATCCACTGATACTCACCGTGAAGACCGAAAATCGACCGGGCACATCTTCAAACAATCCGTACTTAGCGTTTCGCCGTCGTACCGAGAAAATGCAAACACGTAAAAATCGAAAGAATGATGAAGCCTCCTATGAGAAGATGCTTAAATTAAGGTTTGCCTATTTGCCGCTGTATTTTGTAATTTTTGAAACTTAAAATATGTTTTTGTTGTTTTCCATGTTGCAGGCGTGATCTGCAACGAGCCACAACAATGCTGGAAATGGTAAAAAAGCGTGAGGAAACGAAGCGCAATCAGTTGCAACTATCTATCGACATCTTCGAGAAGCGTGTGCAAATGCGCGATTTCAATGGTGCTGTGTACTCTGAGCTCTGTGCTCAGATAAAGAATTCAAGGTTCGTTTTTGCTTCAAATTTAATTGTTTGATTTACTAGTAATGTGTTGCCTAATTTTTTTTGGCTTGCAGACCCGCGTTTACTCAGTTGTATACGAATCAATACTCACATCATTCATCGTCGGCTGCTTCAACGCCTACGGGTTTACCCGGCTCACTGGCAGCAGCTGTTGGTGGTGTGCTCACGCCTGCCATGTTGGTAGCAGCAGGAAACGCGTCGGCAGCAGGTGGTGGTCATTTGTACGCAGCAGCGTCGCAGTACCTGAATTCGTCGAATCTGGCAATTGGTAAATATTTCAGTATTTAAATTTTAATTGGCTTTGATTAACTTTCAACTTGTGTAATACACACAGATGCCGGTATCACTGTTGGTGGCAGCAGTCGCAAGGAAAAGCGACAGTACAAGAAACGAAAACACAAACTGCCACGTGACAAGCAGCAGCAGCAGCAACAGTATTTAGCGGGTGTTGGAATTGTGCCTGGTTCAACAGTGTCACAGCACCTATCTCATCTGCATCATCACCTGCATCGTCAGAGCGCATCACCGGCAGCAAATGAGTCGAATATCGAGACCGAGGAGGATGATTTCGCATCAGGCAGTGGTGGTGGCCAAAATGGCAATAAAGTAGGCTCAGAGAGTGAGGAAGAAGCGCCATACGCATTTAGACGGCGGCAAAGCTGTAACTACCTGCCGGTTAGTAAAATAAGAAGAATCAAAAGTGTAGTACAAATAATTAATTGAAACATTTCTTTTGTAGACACGGGAACACCCTGGTCACTGGCCATGGGAACAGTCAATGGATGACAGCGACAGACCTGCAACTGACCATAAATACCGCTATACGCTGACGTCCATAAGTCATCCAAGGTTGTACCCAGAATTACTGTAGAATTTTTTGAAAAAAAAAATACTAATTGTTTATGTTCCCTTATAGGCCACGTTGCATTGGTTTTGCGCGCCGTCGTTTGGGACGTGGTGGTCGTGTGCTGTTTGATCGCGCTGCAACGAATTTCGATGATTTCTGGTCGCAACTAGATTACACAGTACTTGAAAGTGTAACCGCTAGTACGAGGACAGTTCAAAATGAACCGCCAAAAGCCAGCTCCCCGCCGACAGTTGTTGATCTGCCAACACCTAAAATAGCAACCGAGGGTGGCGTTGCAACTGATCCGATCAAAACCGAAACCTGCGAAACAACGACAAACATAACTGTCAAGGAGGAGGTCGTCGACTTATATGACACAGAGGATATTGATGAATATGAGAACGAAGATGAAGCTGGCGGAATCACTGACGATGAGAACATCTCACGTGTTACAGCTTATACCTCAGCGCTGACACTTGGAAGAGGTTCATTATTGGATATGCACAATAAACGTCGACGACGGAGGCTTCTCAAGCAACGTAAAGAGAGTGAAATGAATATAGCAAAACGGCAAAAATGCGGAAATGCAAGGAACAACGAGGATTATGAGTCGTTGCTTAAACCGTTGCCTACACGCCTATTACATCAGTTGGCACAGACGATGTGTCGTAGTGGATATCGTAGTATGTTATTAAGTGAACAGGTTAAACGGGAGCTACTTAGTGCCGAGGCTAGCAACAAGGAGAGCAGTAGCGAGCAAGTGACGGAGGAACGTGACTTGGAAATGCAGCGACCTAATCATCAACACCAACACCAACACCAACACCACCACCGTTCCAACAATAATAACACCGTGTTGAGTAATAAAAACAACAACAACAATAGTAGTAGTAATATAAATAAGAATGTTAGCGTTAGCGAAAATTTCAATGTGATAAAGCAGGAGGCGGTTGCACCAGAAGCGACTGCAGCAGTAGTGTCGTCGACAACAGCAACAACAACGTCAACGCAGAGTTTGTTGTTATTCACGGATACCAATGCAAATACAGCAACAAATGTTACAGCAGAAACAGCAACGGCAGACTCGATAACAACACCAATAATAACAACAACAACAACAACAGCATCTACAGTTGAAGAAGTGGCAAAAACGATAAAACAAGAACTAATCGATGCCGATGATTCAAATGAACCACTGATTAGCATACGAAAATCCGCCACAACGCCCGCCACATCAACAGCAATGAGCGCCACCACAAGCACAGAATTCGTTGACGATGATGAGGAGGACGTTAATTTGGCGCAGTTGAGTAACATAATAAGGCACACGGTGAAAAAGGAATTGGCGGAAGCAGAAACAGCAGAGAAAATTTTAATGGCGCAACAGCAAATAATAGTAAATAAAATTGCTGCCGACTTTGATGTTGCTGTATCCGGTCTGAAGTCGGATATGGATGCGAGCGTTGCAATGGCTACCACTTCAGCTGATGCGGTCGCTCTGGCTGCAACGGACAGAGATACCGATGAGGAAGATGATGAAAAGCCATTCTTCAATACACTACCGGATGTGATACGCTTGCGCAATCTACGTAATGCAACAAAGAAGCAGCAGCAAAAGAGTTCCTCGTCTAGCCTGGGAATGGGACTTTTCATTGATCCGGATGCCAATGCGAATGGTTTTGATGAGGCAACCGACTACGTAGGCAGCTTGTCACCCACATCGAGTCAACGTTTGGATATCTGCAATGAATTGCTCTCGGAAATACGTCGCGACTGGTTGCATTTCAGACCAAAGACCCCCACGGATGAGCTCTCGATCGATAGTAACGATGACAAGCTCTTTGAACCATTGGTTGACTGGTCGGAGAACACGCCTATTACTGTGGAGATGCATCGTTTAACTTCGCAAGGTGAAACGAAGCACATAGATGACATTGCTCTGTTTAGCAGCGATGCCGATCCGTATTATGTGACCAATCCATTCAAATATACTGAATTGGAAGCAGACACGCAGCTGTTGCAGACGGCGCATGGCCTGGATATGTCGCGGGGCAGCAGAAGCAAAAGTCCCAACGAGATTGGCAACTCGGCTGCATCCGGTCTGGACTTTAATATGAGTGGCGATTCATTGAACGAAATAAATCTGCTTGGCGATGGCGATGAGACCGATGAGAACATGCTGGATAATATACTGCAAGAGTGCGTCATGGATGATATGAAGACGCTGAACCAAGCGACAAACTTCTGGAATGGTATACTCGACGGCGAAGCAGCTGTGGATGCGGATGGCAATGTGGATGCCGACGCCGATGGTCTCTTGGGCTGCATCGATGACAAGGCGAAAGCGAAGGCTGGCAATGTTGATGACAAACGACCAATAACACGCGGCAAATGCGGTGGAAAGTTGCGTTACTTCAATGGCCCTGTTGGCAGTTCCACTTTTAATGTGGTAGCTTCATTGGAAACGGCAGATGACAAACGCAGTTTCTTCAATCAAAAGCCATTGCCAGTGCCGGTGCCCAAGGAAGAAGTCGTCGAACCGCCAGCTCAGTTAATTGTCAAAGAGGAACCGCCTGAAATACGTAATGAACCTATTGTGCAGCAGCAACAAGTTGTGGCAACGCCAATTGCCACATTGTCAGCAACAAAAACACAAACGCAAATACTGACTATACCCGCGCATCAACATCAACATCAAAACCAACATCAGCAACAACATCAGCAACAACATCAGCAACAACAGCCACAGCCACAGCCACAGCCGCAGCCACAGCCACAGCAACAGCAACACCAACAGCAGCACCAACAGCAGCAGCAACAGCAGCAGCAGCAGCCTCTGCAGGGACAACAACAACTGCCGCAGCCGCAGACTGTTATAAATAGCACACCACAGTTTGTGCAGACGCAATTGTTGCTGTGCACAACGCCACAAGAATTCCAAAAGCAAACACAACAATCCATGCAGCAACAACAACAGCAGCAGCAGCAACAACAACAGCAGCAGCAACAACAACAGCAACAGCAGCAACAACAACAACAGCAGCAACAACAACAACAGCAGCAGCAGCAGCAGCAACAACAACAACAACAACAGCAGCAGCAGCAGCAACAGCAACAACAGCAGCAGCAGCAGCAGCAACAACAGAAGCAACATAAAACTCCTGGTGATTTATCAACAACAACGACGTTAACTACAGCGAGAACAATAACGCCAACGCCAATTGGTGCCACTGTTGGTGACATTGTGACGATATCACAGCCACGCCAAAATCTAATGCAGACACAGTTGACTGCTTTGGCGCAGCAGCAGCAGCAGCAGGTGCAGCAACAAATATTGCAGCACACGCAACTGCGCAATGTAACTGTGCAACAGCGGCAGCAGCAGCAGCATCAGGTACAACAGCAACAGCAGCAACAACAGCAGCAGCAGCAGCAACAACAACAACAACAGCAGCAGCAACAACAACAAATACTGTTCCAAATGCAACGTGATCTCTCCTCTGCCACACCAGTACTCACGCAATATGTGACCACTTCGAATGCCACGATCGCATCGCCTGTGACGGTGTCAACGTCTGGGCTCCGATCGCAGCCAACGCTGACGCCCATAAATGCCAGTGCAGCCGGCAATCATATGATCTACACAACAACATCAGGTGATATACTGGCTGCCGCTAATGCGACGACGTCCGGCGGCCAGAAGGTGACCTATGCACTGCAGAAAACCGGCATTATGACATCATCGGGCGCAACGCAGCTGTCCAGTGCTTTGGGCACGAATACGGTCATCACGTTGTCCAATGTTAAGCTACAAAATGATGGAAGTCAGCAGGCAACAACAACAACAACATCCGCTGGCCAAGCAACGAATATTCTTAGCATTGAAGGTGTCAGTGGTGGAGGTGGCGGTGGTGCCGGTGCTTCTGCCAATGCGTCAGTGAGTTCACTAGCCACCAGTGGCGGTGTGAACATAATCAGCACAAGTGTCGGTGGCCAACAGATGGCGCTGCATAATATTACCGGCAGTGTGCAGCATGTCGTGTCAACGCATCAGCTGAGCACCACCACAACGCCGCTGATATTCACAACAGCGGCACGCAGCACGGCTGGCAGTGTACAGCAGCAGCAATTGCAGACGTCGCAGGCGCAGCTGATTGGCGGCGCACAGGGCAGTGCACAGCAGATTGTTTGGCGACAGGTGAGTGGCAATGTGGCTGGCGCTAATACGGCTGTGATATCAGCGACGTCAGCTGAGTCGCCAACGACGGCAGTGACCGCTAATAAAATTGTTTGGACAAACCGTGCAACACAAAAGCGGCAAGCAAATGGACCTGAGAGTACAGGTGAGTCAAGTTCGATTTGTTTTTTTGTTTATTATTATTTATATACAACAATTCACACTTGCGTATTTTCAGATATTAACAAACTTTTGTTAAATCGAAAATTCACACAACGTAAGGTTGTGACGACACAGCAAACCGCACAGCAGCTGCAATCGCATCATCATATACAACTGACGAAGCAACATTTGCAGCAATTGGCACAACAGCAACAATTGCAACAGCAACAGCAACAGCAACAGCAGCAGCAGCAGCATTTGTCTCAACAGAAAGATGATGACATTGGCAATGTGTCGGCCAACAATGAATCACATATGAGTAACGTGCAAGAAGTGGCAACAACTTCCACAGGCGAGCAGCAGCAGCAACAACAAGCGCCACAATTGCAAAAAGTGCAAATGAGCAAAGTTATTAAAATGTCATCGTTTCCATTGCTTGTATCCGATTTGAATTTGCAACAACAACAGCAACAGCAGCAGCAGCAAAAGACACAGAACTCAGCAGTCGCCTCGATTGCAGCCAATCACAATTACAGCCTGCAGCCGACGGCAGCAATAATCACCTCACAGGCGTCGCAGCAGTCTGCGCAGGGCAGCAATAAGATTTACCTGACAAGCAGCAGCAACAGCGGCGTCACAAGTAACTTCACACTAGCCACAGCCGGTGAATTGCAGGCGGTGGCCGCAGCAGCTGCTGCCGGGCAAACGGGGTCTGCAGCAACGGCAACCACATTGTCGAAGATCCATTACAAAGATTTGCAGAATTCCAATCTGAAGGTTAATTTTGTAACGACAACGGGACACGAGAGCCTTAACCAGCAACAGCAACAGCAGCAGCAACAGCAGCAACAGTCGCAGCAGCAGCAACAGGCGCAACAATTGGGCGCAACGACTGTGCTGCTGAATAAGGCGACCACCATTGCAAATGCAGCGCAACAGCAACACCAAAAACTGAAGACGTTGGCCAATACAACGGCGCAGGATAGCAACAACAAGCGTGTACTGTACACCAGTTTGCTGAATGTGAAACCGCTGCAGAAGAACAATGCGGGTCAGATGCAAATGCAAATTGCACCGGGCGGCTTGCAGCATGTGCTGCGCGGGCGGCTTGCCAATAATCCGACAATATTCACCACAAATGTGCGTACGCTGCCCCTGGGCACGACGGTGAACAGCACAAGCGGAGTTGGTGCTGGCAATGCTGTGCAAGTGGTAGCCACTGCGCCGTCGACGGCAACGATCCGACAGCTAATGACGACGACGGCGGCGAATGCAAGTGAAGGCACAAATATGGCAATGTCGCCAATGGTGACCAAAGAGATTGTGAATAAGGCAGGACTGACGGTGGAGCAGATCACGGTGACAACGGCAAACAACGGTGGTTTGGGTGTAGGTCTAAATAGTATACCAACAAGTAATAATAACAACAACAGCTGCAGCAGCAATATAAATAACAATAACAACAACAACAGCGGCAGCATCGTCAGTGTCACACAAACGACAACAACATCAGCAGTAGCAGCAGGAACAGGTGCCAACAACAGCGGCGGCAATATGGGCAATGCAGGCAACGTGACAACAACAACCACTATCAATAGATGAGAAATAGGGAGAGGTAGCAGCAGCTAGCTTCCGGTGCGCATCGATTGCCCAATCCAATGGAGCAATCCGGATGCGATCAATAGAAGAAGAAGCAGCACCAGCAACAGCACCAGCAGCAGCAGCAGCAGAAGAGTGAAGTCAACGCTGACACCACTGACACTACTCACTCTAGCAAAGCCTTGTGAGGACAGCGGAAGCAGCGAACGCGAAACGAAAGCCAGACTAATGCGGGTGCCGAAATCGCTGGTAGTCCAGAAACTAGTGTCACGTCGTGGTAGAAGCATGCAATAATTCAACAACTATAAATACGGATATAACTGCTGTACGACCATTACCTCCACCACCAGCACCACAGCAAGAGCAACAACAACAACAAGAACAAGAACTGTGCAAGCAGCAAGTATAGGTTTAACAAGCGTGACCGCCAGCAGCAACGGATGCTGGCTCCTCGTAAGCACGCTCACATCTTGGGCTCTTGGGCTTGGGCTGGGTTGCTTTTTGCATTTTTCTGTGCGAAACATATTTTCGAAATTTTCTTCAAATGTCATTTTTCTCAGTGTTGTTATTGTTAATAGAAATGTTACATATATTATACAATATAATTTTGTATATACGTATGTATATTATTGATATATATTTATATATATATATATGAATGCATATATATATATACTTATGATGTATCTATCTACATTATAATGTAATCGTAGGCTACTACAACTGCAAAGAATCACAGCAACAACAAAAACAACTACATAAACATATTTATATAGTTTATTTATATATATGTATATGTATATTTATATATATATCATACATATATATATGTAAATATAAAGTAAATCATATACACTATTATATACTTATAACAGTAAGAGAACAGAAAAAATAGTTTATACGCGATAAAAATACGAGTAGGAAAAAGCCGAACAGTAAGCAAACAAATTATATAAATACAAAAAAAAAACACACAGATAAACAAAAACAATAAGAACTACACCAAAAACAGCAGCAATCAAATCTAACATAAAGGAAAAAAAGAGCAAGGTAATAGCATTATTTTTTTTTTTTTTTTATCTTTTTATTTTTACTTTTTATTTTTGCTGCGTGTGAATAATTTTACGAAAACCGTCAGTACAGCCATGTGCAGCCACTTTCCAATGCCGACGTCAGTCAGTGCCGCATGCCGTGCGCCGTGTCCTCGCACTGTTGCTTGTCTTACGCTACAATTGGAATAAATATTTACTTAATTTTACTTGTTGTGTAATTAAACTAAACAATAGCAGCAACAACAATTGTATTTAATTAGGAGCTAAGCGCATCAAGTCTGACATTATTGTGTGTGTGTGTGTGTGTTAGACCCAAACCACCCAAGTGACGGCAGTTAGGTCCGTCTGTTAAACGAAATACATGCTCAGTGGGTTATGCTTGTTATGATTATTCTTATATTTAATGTGTAATTATTTTTATATCTATGGAATAGTATTTTTTTTTTTTTGCTAAAATTAGTTACATTTTTTTTTTTACTAGTTAAAAGAAAAAACAATTCATAAATTCAACAAACGATAAGAAAATAATGAAAGCCACCAATAACAAAGTTCGTTTATTTTTACGTTTGGTATATATATACATATATGCATTGATGCGTATATATGACTATATAAATATATATATATATATGTATATATATATAGTTTATTACAATGTTAAGATCTTATTTTCAAGATCGTCTTACTTTTAAGAGGCGCCCACTGAGCCCGTGCTGTGTGCGCTGGCAATGACAATTAGTACATGAGGGGTGTTGCGGCGGCGTGCGGCGTGTGCGTACAGTGAGTGTGTGTGCGCATTGGCTACTTTTAAAATGCAAATAACTAAACGAAAAAGAAAAAGAAATAAACAAAACAAACAAACAGAAAAGAACATTAAAAGAAGTTTGAAAAGAGTAAAAAAGAACTTATGAATAACTGATATGCTAAAATAGAATGTTGTATATAAATAATGCTAATGATATATATATATATATATATATATATATAAACACATATGTATATATATATAAATATCGCAGTTTAATTGTACTAATTAATAATAATTTAATAATTAATGCTATATACAGTAATAACAAAACAAAACAAAAAAGAAATGAACTTTCCTACGATGAAAGCGACATGAGACACATGCATACAAAACGCTGCGGGTTGCCAACTGAGATGCAGCAGAATTAAGCTCTGGCTTGTGGATAACGCAACCAATCGAAGCTTTTTGCTGTTATCGAGCGCGCGTTGAGTTAATTGTTGTTGGCAACTCGCGCTTTCATTTTTTTTAGATTTACGTAAAATAATTAATTTATATTGTAATAAAATAAAAAAAAAAGAAACAAAAAAAAAAAAACAAAAGCAAAAACAAAAAAAATCAGTTATACTAAATTTAGTTACTTTTTTTAAATAATAACGTAATCGCTATTATTTTTTATACAAGGTAATATTTTTTTAAATTGCAAACAATGCATTCTTTTGCATTAAATAATTATTTAAAACGAAAGTTAAAACAAAAAAAAAACAAAAAAAAAATTATTAAAGTACTACAAAAATCGAAATTTATAAAAGAAAAACAAATTGTGTAGAAATATTTTAGCATAGTTCTGTTAGCGCTAAGAAATATACAAATAAAACAAAAGAAAATACAACAAAATATATAAAAAAAAAAATTCGATTCATAAAAATTGTTTTTTTTAATATTTTTTTTTAAGTTCTTACGTATATTCGTTTATTTGAGTTTCTTAGTAGCTTCCTTTGTCTTGTATTTAGAATTATTTAAAATAATTTTTTAAATACATTTTTTTTTTTGAATTAAAAAGAATTTTACTTCTAATTTTCGTCTGTTTTTATTTTTTTTTAAATCAGTGTTCTTTATTTTTATTTTAATGATATTTTTCTCATTGTGCATTTTTTTCGAAATTAATAGAGATTAGGTGTCGAACGTTTTGGCTAATTTATTTTCTGTTACAACTCTAAATTTAAAAATTTGTCCGATTTTGAGACCATACGAAACTTGTTAGATAAATAGCTGACTAATTACTATACATTAAAAATGGTGATGTTATTGCTTAGTTGTTGGGTTAGTTTAGATTAACAATTTGTGTTTTTTTTTTTGTGAAATCTATATATATATATTTTAACCTGATTTTCTTTTTATTTTTAATCCAATTTTTTATGTTAATGTTTATTTCATTGCTGATGTCATTTCTTTATTATATTAGCCATATTGTGTTTTTTTTTTTATTAAAATTTTGTTTTTTTATTCTTCTCTTTTATTTTCATTAAGTGAATTTGTTTCTATTCGTCACTTCATTTCAGTCCATAAGTTTATCAAAACAGACGGGTGCTCTGAAGGACCAATTTTTGTTGCAAATTGTTTTGCCATAAATAAATAAAAAAATGTTTTTTATTGTTTAGCTAACGTTTAGCAGGAAACAATTTGTTGTGTATGCAAGCAATAGATTTCCGTATATTAGTTTAAAATAATTTTTGATAGCGTCTTTAACATGAGTCGGTTTTAATAAACTTTATTTAATCTGAACACTAATTCTTCAAATGTTTTAATGACTTTTTTTATTTTTTAGTTTGTTTTTTGTTTTTTTAACAATCACAAATAGTTTATTTAAATCAAGATTGATTCTTTTAGTAAGTGCACATCTAATACAAGTAAACAAGAAAGTTGAGAATTTCGTAAACAATAAAAGAGTATATAATGTTTCATGTCATAGTTTCTTTTTTTTTTTTTACGGACAACAACGTGAAATATGTCAAAAATACGCTTATAGTAATGTACTTTACTGAAAATTCCATTTTAAAGTTACAAATAATTACACAATACATTTAACGAAGGATGACAAATCTTTATAAGCTTTATGCGAAAAGCAAAGAAAACACAAACGAAACGAACATAGCCTTGAAAATGTCACTTCCTCTGTAGAAATATCGAAGCCAAAAGATCGTAAAGTAACGTAACGTAACAAAATCATGCAGCCCTGTAAATATGTATGTTTGTATGTATGTAAATTAAAATATATATCAATGTAAAAGTAATGCATGCGTTTAAATAAATTTGATAATGCAATAAATATTTTTCGCCCACTGTACTCCACACACGAACAAAAGGGGAACGGTTTGACCCTGTGGGTCAGCAGCTTTGGCCGTTTTCTCAAACATTCTTCGCCGTGCATGCAGTAAAAAATAAAATATGTGATGTCATTTTTCGAAGTTAGAAAATTGCGATTGCAGATACGGGTAATACAAAAAACAAAAAAAAAAAAAAACAAAAGAAAAAAAAAACAAACAAAAAAAAAATGGTCAAAAATAATATTTTATTGTACGTAATTGTAATATTTCATAGTCATTAAACAAAACCTATTTGTATAGCAATTTCATGTGAGCGATAAAGCAAACAAATAAATAAAGTATAACAAAAGAGAAGAAAATGTATTTACCACTTGGCTTACGGCGTCCACTGTGACGTGCTTTCGTGAGCATTTTGTCCAATTGCAAGCAAATTTAAGCAAAGTTTTTTTTTTATTAAATATTAATAATATTAAATTAATGTTGATAACATGAAACAAATCGAAACGAAGAAAGCAACATCAACAACAACAATAATATATACACATAATGTAATGTTTTTTAGCATGCATAGCAGTGGCAACTCCAAAAGTAAAAGAAACCAAAAACAAATAACATTTACTTAGTAAAAAAAAGTTAACTGCGTGTTTACATTAACATAAATTAAAGGTTACGAATATGTATATGT
>JBAMBQ010002916.1:0-18394 GCA_037044495.1 Stegana nigrithorax
TATACGTATGTCACATCACTGTGGCCCTGCCTTCAGCATTACAGTGCGGCTCAATCTCCTTGACAGCTCAAATGGTCATGCATTCTAGTAATGCATTCATTTTACCAATAAAAGTTGCAAGATTTAGCAGAAAAAAAAAGAATAAATATGCCATAAAGGTCATCCAGACTGGATGAGCATCCTTGCTGCCTATATGCCGTGTCAATTTATTTATATAAGTACATTGCAAGCGTAGAGCATCATTAATTCAAATCCGGCCGTGCCTAGGTGACAACAACAACAATTGCATTCTATATATGGCTGTGTGTGGTTATTTGCATAGATCGTGCTTTCTTTTTCTATTTTTTTTTTTTTTTATGTGAAATTTTTTTGTTTTTTAGTTTAGCTTTTTTTCATGCATTTTTCACGATTACGGTCATTGAGTTGTGCTTTTGGCAAGTTGAGGCGTTCGTCCATATAAAAAATGGTTACTCATCCATTGCTCATAAAAACGAAATGAAATATATAACTATCTCTTCCTTATTATATATATAATATAAATATATATATATATTAAATACATAACAATAATAAAATAATAATTTTTGCCACATAAAAAACAAAGAAAAGAAATAAAAATAACAAAAAAGAAAAAAAAAACCATAAATACATTCGTTGTGTACACACGCCGTCATTATGCAGCTCCTTGCTAAATTCTTAAAAGAAAAAAAAGCAAAAAAAAAAATAATAATTAAAAGATACCTTGAGACAGCAAAACGTACTAAGCGAAAATATATATTTTCCGTGAATTTGTTTTCTTACATTCATTTACGTTTTATTTTCCGTTTTTGTTGTGTGCTAATTTTGTATTCGTAAAATTTAACTACTTACTTCATATGTAACAATTTTTTTTAATATTTATATCGTAAATCGTACGTAATACATTTTGTTCGTTAACAGCGCAAAAAAAAAAACACCAAAACAAAAAAAAAAAAACACCAAAACGAAAAATGCATTGAAACATACATACTTTGTTTTCTTTTCTTTTTTTTTTTTAATAATTTTTCATACATTTCTCCATGCATAGCGTCAAATATCACAATGCATACAATAAAAACCTAATATACCAATATTTATTCATATATATATTATATTCAAGGCAATCCAGTGCATAATTGGCGCTATCACGAAAACAAAAATATATTTAACCATTATTCAATGTTTTTTGCTTTCACATTTTAAATGTTCTTTGACTTAACAAAGGCAAGTTTAAATTTACCAAAAAAAAAAAACAAAAAAATCGAAAAAACTAAAATACAAAAAAATCATTTATATATTCGTATAAAAATTAAAAAAAAAAAAAAAGATGCCAATGCATACGCATAAATTAGTTTATTCATTTTTATATTTTTTGTTCACTTATTGTGTTGCCAATTTTTATGTGCGAAAAATATGCGTACTCATTAAATAATTAATTAATTGAACGTCGTGCCTGTGTCCTAACTAAGAAAATCATTTTTCGTATTTTATTAATTACAACTAAATAGTTGCCTTTTGCGTTTCCGTTTTATGTTCTTCATTTCCGTTGTTTTTTTTTTTTTTTTATTGTTAATTTTTAACATATTTTTTATTGTTGTTTTTTTGTCAATGTTTTTGCGTAACAAATTTGCATAAAAAATCGCATTTTGCAATATAAAATACAAAAAAAAAAAAATATATATAATAACAATTGTTTAATTTTAATATATAAATTGATTTCTTTTCATTTTTATGCGTTTGAATTCGAATTTTTTTTTTTTTTTAAACAAACTTGAAAAGCTAAAACTGAAGCCAGTTTTTCTTCTACGTATAATAAAAAGAATATATATATACATATAATAAAATTTGAACACAACAAAAATAATTTTTCTACGAATACAAGAAGTGTGCACCAAAATACCCAACAGAGAAAACCTGAAAATATTTGAATTATTTTTCTTCAATTGGGCAAATGCTTATTTCCTACTGAAATCTTACTCAACTCGCTTATATATATATATATGTAATATTTCAAATTTATATATATATATATATATAGCAAAATAAAATGAATCGTATACAGATTGGCATTCGAATCAAGCAAACGTTGTTACCCCAGCGCCCCCCTGTCACACCCAACCCAAATACCCCACATAAAAAACAAACCTATCAATTCGACGCAAACCAAATGTGTAAAACTTGTCACAGAAACCCACAATAAATGCTTCATATATACATTTGTTTTTTTGTTTTTGTACTATAATTTCCCATTATGATGAGAGGCAAAAGAATTATATTTAAAAATGTTAAGAAAAACCTGCAATCAGCATTAAACTCAAATTAACTCAAAGTACACACAAACACACACACACAATGGACTTGGCACTTGATTTTCGCTCAAATTGGCTTAAAACAAAAGAAAACTCGCAAAAAAAAAAACAACAAAATAAAAAAACCACAAGCAAAACATTATTTGGCATATGGTTAGGAGAAATACCCTAACAAACCAAATCCCCGCTATGAAAAAAAAAAAAACAATAAACAAACCAAACAACCAAAACAAAACGAAAGTAAACAATTACAATTTTTACTAATCAAGAGAAAGAAAAACCAAATAAAATCATGTTCAACGTAAAACACAAGATTTTGTTTATAAACACAGAAGAGCGCGCGTTACGCTTGCTATCTCGCTCCTTCGATCGTTTACACTCTACTTTTCGCTGTCACATACCCAAAAAACAAAGCAAAAAAAAAAAAAAAGAAACCAAAATGTTAGAAAACAACCAAAAAATAACCATACTCATACACATACAAACATTCGCACACACACACACCAACACCCACGCACTCATACAAACCCAATGCACAATGCTAACTCTAATTCGCTCGCTCGTTCGCTCTATTCCCCTGCTCTCGCTCGCTCGCTCGCTCACACACAACTCACAAATCATATTCTACTTACCATTTCGTTGCTTTCACTCTTTGTGCTCGGGTTTTGCTGTATTTACCTAACATTCACTAACAACAACAACCACAACAATAACAGCCATGAGCTTCATCACAAATGGCAACTCCTTCAAAAAAAAAAAAAAAAAAAAACAACAGCAACCACAACAACTATTAGTCATATAATTATACTTCTACTAATATTAACAAGAAAGAAAAAATTAAACAAAATAAACGAGAACCAACTTCCACAGCCAACAACTAAACAAAATGATTAACAAAAATCGGCTTACAAATCATTTACGCTTTATATACTTAATAATTATTTATATATATATATAAATATATACATATATAAATATATATATGTATATATATATATACACACATATGTATGTATAACCCTATTATGCCTATCCGAAAATTTAAATTATTTTTATTATTATAATTATTATGTTTATGATTATTATTAGTTACACAGCAAACACACACCTATTTTTAAAATATAATTATGTTAAAAACCATATTTAAATTTACGAAATATTTATATAAAATTTATTCGATCAAAACTACAACAACAACAGCAGCAAGACCCAAAATTCTTAACGAAAGTAAAAGGCAAAAGTTTACAACTTTATATTTTCTAGCAGCTTTAACTCGAAAGAAAAAACTTCCATTATGTAAACTATTTTAAGTTAAAGTTTAAGTCTTATTTATGAATTGGTTTGTGCAAGATTCGCAAAAAAAAAAAGATATTTTATTTAAAAAATAAAAACAAAATTGAAAACTAAAACAAATTATTAAAAAACACTGTTGCATGATGCGTATACGCAATATTTATTTGAAGTCAACATTGCGTATACGTCATAAAAAAAATGCGTATACACCTCGTCAGCATGGCAAATATTAGTCAAAATTAAAAAAAAAAGAGTGATTAAAAAAAATAAAACTGAAATTTATTCGGCACATAATTTTACAAAAATTTTTTTTATTAATCTTGTAAACTCACAATGAGAAAAGCTGAAATACGCATATGCAACTTCTAATAATTTGCGAAAAATTGGAAAAATTCAAAAATCGTTTATTACATGAACAAAATTTGTAAAACTAAATTGCATAGAAAAAAAAACAATTATTTTAATTAAGCAGCTTGTTTAATAATAATAAACAAAAAGATTCGGATATACAACAGCACAAATATTCAAAAATTATGCACCCTTATAGTAAGCGACACCAAAAGACCCGAAAGAACCGACATTTGTACAAGTGACGCGGAGCTTACGAAATACTGTAATCTAAAAAGAAATGTTAAATAGAAAATACATTTAATGCCACCCGCACCCAAATGACGCAAAGATACCTCCCAAGACCATGTAACCGTTGCAAATTATTTAACTAACTGCTAACTGTGAAGAACAATAAACCCGAAACCCTTAAAAAATGACAACAAACAAATGAAAATTCGAAGTTAATATTAAAAATTATGATTATGTTAATGCTTAATTAATTTTGTTTTTTTCTTTATGTTGTTTATTTTTTTTTTTTTTTAATAAATGGTTTTTATGTTTGCAAAGACAAATGAAAAAAAAAAAAAAAAAAATTTAACAGAACAGAAAAGAAAACAAATAAATTATACACAATGGTGATGGTGTTGTAAACAAACACACACACACACACAAACACACAAACAAACAAACACCAAGACATGCAAACACGCACACAAATACACACAATATCAAGCACACTTCGGTACTGAGTTATAATGCAACAACAACACAATTACAACCCAGAGAACAAATATTTACTATTTTTATTCTTATTATTAACCCGAAAATAAAAAAAAACCCCCCGAAACAATAAGTTGATAACAATTTTAATACAACAAAAAATATATATGTATATATATAAATATATATATATATATATACCACACACACAAAATTGAGTAAATTATTCTTTTAAAAGCTGTGCAGGCTTTAATTACAACAAGAAATCCATATCGACACTATTTGTTTAAACTATTTTATTTAAATGAATAGCAAAAGAAATTAAGTCAAAAATTGGCTTTACAAAAAAACAACAAAGTATCTCAATTCTTCACCAAAAAAAAAAGAAAAAAAGCAAACAAAAACATTACCTCGTTTTTTTTTTATTTCGTAGCCAACAAAAATCTGTTACGCCAAAAAAATTTTTTGAAAGAAATTATAATACATGTACTATAATAATTAGTTCGTTTGCATAAAGCGCATATTTTTGCAACAAATCAAAAAGAAAAGAAAGAATACAAAAAAAGTAAACACAGAATCTACCCCCGCACCCTACACCACCCGAGCACCTTAAACCAAAGCAAGTCCAAAAATCAAACGCCCCAAGGCTGCAAGCAACACAAACTACCAACGCAACATCAAGTAAGACAACTTAGCAAAAGCAAGCAAGCAAACAACAACGAGAACAATCAAAAAAGAAATAAATTTTAAATAAAATAACTTATCCGTATTTGCCAACTGATAATCAAACAAATTCTCGATTATACTTGTAGCATATACAATACAAAAAAAAATTAAACAGGCCAAATCCCATAAAAAAAAAAGAAAAAACAAAACATTAAATCAACCAATCCAAAGCAACTTCAAAAGCAAATTATTCAGAAAATTATTTCAAAACCAAATATCATACAAAAATAAAAACTAGCAAAAACCAAAATTGATAAAATAAATCCAAAGTTAAATAAGAGCATAACACACACACACAAAAAAAAAATAAAATAAATCCTTAAATAAATTAAAAAAATTATATTAGCACCAAATTAGACTAAACAAAATCAATGCAAACATTTTGATGCAAAAAATTGTAACCAAAAAGCAGCAAAACAATTGATTATGAGGCGAAAAATATTTTGTAAAAAAAAAAAAAAAAACAAACAAATAATAATGCAAAAAAAAAGTACAGTCGTCTTTTGGGCTAATACGTCGTTTTCTGACTTTTCTACCCCCTTTGTCGTCAGGTCAACTGACGACAAACAACTTCTTCTACAACAACAATAATATCAACAACAACAACCACAACTTTCACATATCCAATTTGCAACAACAAATTAATGCAATCAACTATTTAACAACAACAACAACAACAACACCATCACCACCACCACCTCGAACATCACAATATATAACAACAACAATGAATGAAAACGGAACACCGCCGCCAGCAGCTTTGTCAAGCGCCTCCGGCATTTGTGGCCTTAATCTGACAACATTTGGATCGAATTGTGCAAACAATGGCAATGCCAGCGGCGTTGGTGGCAACAACAACAATAGCAACAGCAACAACAACAACAACAACAATGGTGGCTTAGGTGGCAACAACACTGGCGGCATCTCAGTTGTCACAGCACTTGGCAATCAATTGCAATTGTCAGCAACACTGCAACAGCATCAACAACAACAACAACAGCAGCAACATCAACAGCAGCAACAGCAACAGCAGCAGCAACAACAGCAGCAGCAACAACAGCAGCAACAACAGCAGCAACAACAACAGCAACAACAGCAGCAGCAGCAGCAACACCAACAGCAATCAACGCATGCTGCCAATGGCGGCCTTAACATACACGGTGCCACACAGCAAGGACACACCCCGACCGCACAGCAACAGATGTTCGCCGCTGTTATGGCCAATATGGCCGCATCGGCATCAACCAGCGGCGTTGTCAACGTTGGCAATAGCCTGAACGCAAGCCTAAACGCCAGCATGAACACCTCATTGAACAGCTCGAGCGGCAGCCTGAATGCGTCAAGCGGCGGCGATGATTTCCGCTGTGATCCATGCAACAAGAATCTCAGCTCGCTGACACGCCTCAAGCGGCATATACAGAATGTCCATATGCGCCCCACCAAGGAGCCGGTCTGTAATATCTGCAAACGTGTCTATAGCTCACTGAATAGCTTGCGCAATCATAAGAGCATCTATCATCGGAACCTTAAGCAGCCGAAACAGGAGCCGACAACGCCCGGCGCTGGCAATCCTTACTATCAGCAATTGAATCATCATCAGTCGTCCTCATAGGGTTTCATGTATTTTGATTATTTGGCCAATGTGCATTTCTAGGCAACCAGATATAGGCAGGCAAACAGACGGACAGCCAGACAGACTGACAGACAAATAGACACGTGTAACAAGCTCACAGATACACAGACAGCCCGACAGCACGACAGTGAGACAGACAGACAGACAGACAGACAAACAATTGAATAAACATATTGCATTAAATGGTAATGTTAAAAAATTGAACGCCTTTTCAGGAGTCGCTTTGGGAGCATTTGTCGTAGCGTTTTTAAATCTTTGTTAAGTTTGTTGTTAGTTAAGTACAGTTAACGAATTAACTATATGTATGTGTGTATGTATGTATGTATGTATGTGTGTACGAGTATGTATGTTTGTATATGTAAAACTAAGCAAAGCAAACAAAAACAAAAGCAGAATACAATAAATAACATTTAGTATCGCATTAACTGTAGTTTTTAGTATGTATAAGAAAAGGTGCTTAAGTGCGATTGCCAACCCCTCCCCCAACCCCCAATACACGACCATACACACAGACATAGTATATATATATTACTTTTAGACTAAACTGGACTAGACTAGTGCAGATTGACCAGCCGTGGCGCCATCATCATTGCCTTTATTGTTCTCGTATATGCAGGCGCGCAGGCATGCAAAGGATACGCAGAGTATACTTTAGTTGTGTGTCAGTGTTTATTTTTTTTTTTTTCTAGTATTACTATTAGTATTTGTAAATTAAGGAAGCATACATAAAAACAATACTTTTTGTTGTTTCATAATAAATAAACATAATATTAAAAAAAAAGGGCAAAAACAAAAACAACATCTATGGCGCAGGCAAAAAAGCATAATATATAACATATAGCACATCGCACATTTTCATGCTAATATGCTTACGAATTCCTTTTCGTTTTTTTTTATGCAAAATGCAAAGCACTAAAAAATGCCAATATTTAAGCAAAATGCTGTAAATTTCTAATTCAAAGTTTAAAGACAATGAAGCGTATTCCAGCTATGGCATGTGTGCAACAAACACTAAAAACTACCAACTTACTTAGAAAATGCGATAAGCTTTGCTGAAGCAAATAATGCTTAATTGTGTGTAAATTGACTACACTAATAATGACAAGAAAACAAAAACACTAGAAATAGAATAGAGCGGCCGAGCCATGCCCAAGGTCTGTGTGTTAATGTGTATATGTATGAGTGTGTGTGTATGTATGTGTATGTATTTTTGTGTGTGCAAAAAAAAAAAACATAATTAATTACAATTACAAACGAAAATCACTTTAAATAAATTACGTATGATAATACAAAAGTAATAATAAATAAAAGCAACATTAAAAACGTTAAGATACACAAAAGGTGCCGGTAGTGAATTCTTCAAATGGCTTTAAAAACTATATATATATATATATAATAATAATAAATATACACTAACACACATATACATATATATATATATATGGATATATATATGAATATAAAAATTTTTTTTTTTTTATTTAATAATTATTATATGTAAAAAGAAAAAATAATCGAGCGACCGACCGAATGAACGACCAATTCAAAATTTTTACATAGCATATAATGTACTAAGTTAAGCAATTTTTTTTTTCTACTTATAGAGTTATACATATATATATTAAACTATATATATATATATATATATATATAATATATTTACATATATATTTAGTAAATTAGATACACAGAAATTTATAAATAATATTATATATACATACATATTACTATTAAAAACAAAAAAAAAAAAACATAAAATCAAAAACAAAATGCTAGCATTAAATGTTATATACCACGAGATACTTTATGATTTGACTTGTGTTCGTTTATTATTAAAAATTATTATATATTAAAAACCAAGCAAAAAAAAAAAAATATATATTAAATAAAAAATTTCAAACCTAATAAAGAGAAAAAAAACACGCAAAAATATCTATTTACGCATGATTTTCAAGTGTACGCAATAAGTAAACCAACTCGCTTATTCCACCAACCGCTCACCCCTCTGCCAGCAGTACATATGTATGTATGTTTGTCAAATAAACAAGCAATGAAAGAAAAGAAAAACAAAATAAATAAAACATGCCGTTAACCACATCAGCAGCTTAAGAAGCTCAGCACTCATTATCACCATTATTATCATCAACATAATTATTATCATCATCAGCGTCATCATGATCTTTGTCTTTGTCTCGTGCATTTAACGCGCGCGCTCACTAACTCACAACCTTTTCTGCTTTTCTTTTACGAATCGGAGACGGAAATGAAAAAATAAAAACAACTTCTTTCAATTCTGTTTTTTATAGTTGGTACATTAAATTTGTTCATAGTTTTCATTTTCATTTTCTTGTTTTGTACTGTTCTGTTTTGTTTTGATTTGTTTTGATTTAGTTTTAAGCAAGCAAAACAAATCGTATATAAAATTTTATGATATAAAAAAAAATATCTATATACATAAATATATATACATATATATATATATATAAACAAATATATATATAACATAAAAGGATACATATATGCCCATTTTTTAAATTTTACTTACACAAACCTAGTTCCCATGTATGGCAAAAATGAAAAAAATACAATAAAAACATTAAAAAAAATTCATGTTTACCCCCAATCACCAAACCAACAACAACAACAACAAAACCAACACCATTAAAATTCATTATTCCAAAGTTAAGTATTTAAAATTTTTTAGTAGCATTAAACAGATCAAATTTACAAAAAAAAAAAAAAAAAAAAAAACCCAACTATATTTTATTAAATTAAAATACCACAACCTAAATCAGTTACTTATGCTAATGTGTAGCAGTGTGTATAAACAGCCGCCCACAAACAACCACCAAACCCTCCCCAACCACCCCCATATAATCCAAATCCAACCCACCTTAGCCACCAAATCCTGCAAACAGGCATCGGTGCTGCATTTGAGATAACCAAAAAGAGACACTAGTGACAATGCAGTATGCAGTACTTGGTATATATATATAAAAAATATATATATACATATATGAGCAACAAGTACTTTCAAAATAAATAAAAAATAAACAATAAAAAAAATTAACAAATCAATCAGGCCAAAAATGTTTCAAAATTTTGCTTTAAAAAAAAAAATTCCAAAAAAAAAAAAAAAAACAATAAAAAAAAAAACCAAAAACGACTAATAAAAGACATTTTCAAATATCAAAAGAAAAAATTCGAAATTCGAAGACAGAAGAAAATTTTACTACGCAATATATATGCTGATTTCGCACTTCGCCTTCGACGGCAATGCGTGTGCGCCAACTTTTTTTGTTTTGAATTAATTAATCAATTGTTCGTTTAACGATTACTTCAAGCGCCTCAACGCGCTCACACGCACGAAATATGCATTTCTGTTTTATATATTTTTGTTTTACTTTCTTTTTTTTTTTTTTTCTTTGTCGATAAATGAGACAAAACACAAAGAAACCAAAATATAAACAGAAACAAACCACCACAAAGCGCAAAACATTTTCATTGTACATTTGTTGTACACGTTTCTTTTAAGCAAGAAAATCAGATTTATGCAATTAAAGGGGAAACAATTTCCTTTTTGAATTTAAAATCTTGCCAAAAGAAAAACCTAAGAATAAAACCAAAAACAAAATTGCGAGCGCATAGCATAGCGTATTCCAAAAAAAACAACAAAACATGCAAACCAACAACATAAACAATTACAACAACAACAACAACAACAAAACAGTAACAAGCAAAACAACAACAACAAACAAAAAAAACATAACAATTTACAACAAAAAAAGCAAAGTAAAGAAAAATCAAAAAAAAAAACAAATTTTTTAATTAATATTTTATTTCCCAAATAAAGAAAAAACGCTTTTTTTTTGCAATCCTCGTTAGAAAAACAAAAAAAAAACAAAATCATTTTGCAACAAATTGATTGAACACAAATTAGAAAAATAGGCAAATCAAAAGAAAAACACAATATTTTCTTTTTGAAATTACAAGCAAAAATAAGAACAAAGCAAAACAAGCAAAAATGAAAAATAAAAGAAACAAAAAAAACAACAACAAAATGTAGTAAAAAGCAAAGCAAAAGTAATACGATGCATTATTTGAGCCTGGATTTGTTAGTATAAACAAACAAAAGAAAACAATTACAACAAACACAAGAAAAACCAAACAAAACGACAACAATAAAAACAACAACAACAACAAACAAACGAACGAACGAACGAACGCACGCAAGTACGATGACGAAACAAACGAACGAATGAACGAATGAACGAACGAACGAACGAAGCAAAACCTCGACCAATAAGCGAAACGCATGTGCAACTGTTACAGCAACAATAAGAAACACATAATACTATACAACGACAAATGCAAGAACAGCAAAACGTAAACAACAACAATAACAACAATGGAAAATACGACAAAGATAAAATTAAACAGCAGCTAGCTGCATTACGGCACGATAACACAGCAACAACAACAACAACAACAACAACAGGCACTGCTGACGTAAACGAAGCTGAAGCTAAAGCTGAAGCCGAGGCTGAGGCTGAGGCCGAGGCCGAGGCCAATGCTAATGCCGACAACGAACGAAAATAGAAACGAAGCGAGCAAGAACGAATGACCAATTGAACGTAACATTTACAGCAACAATACCAACAACAAACAACACCAATCAAATAATAATAATAACAAAAACAGTAACAACAGCAACAGCAACAGCAACAAAAAGAAACAACAACAACAGCAACAACAACAACGACAATAACTTAACAAAGAAACAAACAAGCAAACAAAGTAAAATACAGAAAAGTCACTATTGTCTCTTTTTTCTTCTCTTCCTGTATAACGTATAGGTGGCAGCACCAGCCTACTCGGTGGCGTCGGTGGCGTTATAGTGCCCGGCGGTGGCAATTCTAGTAATAGTAGTAGCAACAACAACAACAACAACAACAATCAACAACAACAACAACAACAATCGTCACAACACCATCATCATTCCACACACCACAATCCACAACAACTGCACCACCACCACCACCACCAGCACCTCAATAAGCACGAATCGACAACAACAACAACAACAACATCAGCAACTAGCGCCAACGAACGTAACAGCAGCAGCACTGGTGGCGGTGGCATCAGCGGCACCGGCAACGCCAGCTCACAATCCCAAACGCCACAAGCTGACAACACTTTGGCGCTTATGGCCGGCGGCAGCAATAGTGCCACCCCTTCGCCCAATCAAATCAAAATCGAACGTGAACGTGAACGTGAACGCGAACGCGAACGTGAACGCGAGCGTGAACGTGAACGCGATCGTGAACGTGAACGTGAGCGTGAGCATCATTTGCAACAACAACAACAACAACAACGCCAAACATCACCAGCTGCACATCATCATGCAGCCGCTGCTGCCGCCGCTGTAGCAGCCTCACACTTCGGCCATCAGCATCCCCTGTCGCTGTTGCCCACACACCATCCCGCTCACCTGGCACACGCACACCACGAACTCTCACCGGGTGCGGCGCATCATCACCATCACCATCACTTGGGCCGCACCGGTTCCCCGCTGGTCGAACACCATCAGCTATTGCACCATCGACGCGCCTCGCTCTCGCCCTCGCCGAACAGCGGCCGCGGCTCCGTGGGCGGCGGCAACAGCGGCGTTGGCCTTGGCGGCGTCGGCGTTGGCAATGCCAATAATGCCGCGAGCATACTCTCGTCGGCACGCGCCAGCGATGTGGCCAATGCCAATCGCCTGCTGTTGCCGCTGCCGCTGAACGCATGCCATCGCTGTGACGTCTGCGGCAAATTGCTCAGCACCAAGCTGACGCTGAAGCGGCACAAGGAGCAACAGCATCTCCAGCCGCTCAACAATGCCGTCTGCAATCTCTGTCACAAGGTATTCCGCACGCTGAACAGCCTCAATAATCACAAGAGCATTTACCATCGGCGCCAGAAGAACCATCATTCGTATTTCCATCATGCCGCTGGCGTCGGCCAGGCGGGCAGTCCGGGCAGTCGTCTGCATCAGTCGCTTAGCTCGCTGAGCGCTGCCGCTGCGGCAAATCAGGGCGTCGGCGGTGGGGGTGCGAATGGCAATGCTGTGGCTGCAGCAGCAGCGGCTGCCGCTGCAGCTGCTGAGCTGCTGCTGTCGCCGATTGTTGGCGCAGCGGCTGTTGGCGGCGGAAATGCAAGCTCAACGCTACAATTGGCCGCCGCACACCAGCACCAACAGCAGCAGCAACAGCAGCAGCAGCAGCAGCAGCAACAGTCGCCGGGCATTGTGAAACCGTGTATCGATTTCTTATAAGATCAGCATCAACTATTGCAACAGCTTTTTCATGTTGCACTCAATAATGCGACGGCGCCGCAAATGAACGCTGCCGCAGTCGCCGCAGCGGCAGCTGCTGCTGCCTCTGGCAATGGCGGCGGCGGCATTGGCAGCGGTGATTATAGTCCCGCAACGCATCTAGGAACGCCGCCAGCATTACTCACGCCCACCGTTGATCTCACGCAAATGGAACACTATGGCAGCGATTATGGCCATCATCACCATCAGCATCAGCATCAGCATCATCATCAGCAGCAGCAGCAGCATCATCAGCAACAGGCGCAAACGCAGGCATCGCTGCAATTGCCACCGCCACCATCGTCACATCATCACCAGCATCATCATCACCATCAGCAGCAGCAGCAGCAACAGCAACAGCAGTCTCAGCAACATCAGCAACACGCCTACGAACGTATGAATTTATTAGACCAATAAATGGAAATCGCCTGGCCGCGGATCCCCACGAGGGCCAGTCGACGAACACGCAAGCGAGGAGCAACAGTTAAACGTCAACACAAAGCCATCAAGGAATAGCAAAAGCAAAGCAAAAACAAAAACAATAGCAAAAACAAAAGCAAAGGCAAATAAGCCAACAGGCACACGACACATGCGTATGTGCGTAATATGAAGCAAGTCGTAGAAATTCTAGTTTCGGCCAAAAAGCAAAAAGCAAAAAAAAAAAAACAAAAAAAAAAACACCTATTGGATCTCAACAAAAAGCAAAAAAAAAGCAACAACGCAATTTTTTTTTTTTGGCATACCGCAAAAAAAAGTATTTATATATATATATATATAAATAATTACATATACATATATATATATATATATATATATGAATATGTAACGAAAACCATTTAGGCAAAATGAAAAACTGTGATTTTTACATCTTGATTATTTTATATATAAAAGCATGTATAAGCTAACAAAATATATATGTATAAATATATATATATATACATATATATATATATATTTATATATATATATGTGTGTATAGTAATATTTTTTCATGCTTTAAGCATAGAAATGAAAAAACGAAAAAAAAAACCAAACTTAAAACACATAAAGCAAAAATGTCTCACACAGACATAGACAAAACAAAAAGAAATGAAATGAAATGAAATGAAATGGATTGATATAAAACAAAACAAAAGGAAAAGAAAAGGACACAAAGCAGAAGAAGTGGCACAGTAATCGCGAACAATTTTGACCCAACCGACTTGTAAAGCATGTAAGACTGTTAAAGTTATATACAGACACCGAATGCCACACACAAGCAGCCGCTTCCCAGTACCTAGTACCCAGCATTTAACATACACCAATCACCATTCACCCTGCACCCTTCATCGCACAGCACGGCCCATCCAGCAGCATCCTGCTCCCAGTTATCATTCTAAGCGCGCATACAGCTGTCTACACATTAACCGGGTTGTCGTCCCATACATATTAATTGCACTTTGAATACTTTGTCGTTAACGGTTTTACAACAAGCCAAAGCATTCGCATTCCAGCACAGTTCCAGAACATCCGCCATCTCCAAGAATCCACTCCAAAATGCAGCAAAACCAACTGCAAAACTAAACTGATGCCCAAAGTCCGCCCAGCCAACGATCCTCAGATCGCAGAAGTCCGACTGGGCAAACTGTGAAACGTTGAAAAGTATTCAGAATGCAAAAGACACCAAAGCTGCAGCCAAGATAAACAAACCCCTTAGTTCCATACGCAGCCTTAACTGTAATCCATCCCTATTCAATCGCAGCTCATACTCATTGCAGCATAGCAAAGCAACTAAAAACATAAAAAAATAAAATAATAAAAAAAACACATTTAAATATAAAAACAAACGAATTAAAAAGAATGAGCAAAACAAAAACCTAAGGCATACTTTAGCTATGTTAATTATGTTATATATATATATATATATATATATAAATGTGCAATCTTGTTTATTTTTTTTTTTTTTTTTTAATTATAAAATTTTTTTGACAATACTTGTGTACTTGTTAGCTATCCTCTTAAGCCGAAATAGGTTCCACCAAAATAAACCTAAGATACATGCAGACTAAGCAAACAAAACAAAAATCAATTAACTATATATAAATATATATATATATATAGGCGGTACATACATATGTACATGCTTATACTAGCGAACTTATGGCGTACATTTATTTAACGAAAAATTATTTTTTTTTTTTACATAGTTTCTAAGCCATATAAAAGAAAAATATGCAAATCAGATTTATACAAGTAAAACAAATATAGTATAAAAATGCGAAATAGTTTTAAAGCGTAATTTTTTTTTTTTAATAGCATAAGTAAATGTTTTAAAGTACGAGTATGAAGTAAGAGAATTTTAAGCATCAATGTATATATGTAACTAATACATTAGGTTTATATATATATATATATGCATACATACAATGAAAAAAGAAAAAGAAAAAAAAAATACGAAAAAAAAAACAACAACATATTGATATCAATTTCGAAAAAATAAGTGCAAGATAACACAGCATTATCAAATTCACATTCTTGTAAATAATTGCATTTTTTTATTTAAATAACAGTATACATCTACATATATGTATATTTTCTTCTTCTTCTTTGTTGGCGCAACAGCTCCAAGGCGCCTAGCCCTAGCTCTCGCATCATACTATACATATATATGTATACATATATATATATACTTTTTTTTTTGTCAAATTTTTAAATTTGCGTAGACGTACAACCCAAATAGTCCAACACTTCGCACGCTTTAAAATAATAATTTAAAGACAATTACTTTATGATTTTGGCAAAATTTGGCAAAACAATATTACAAAAGAAAATTATAAGGAAAAACAAGTATTTTACATAGACGTTTGAGCAGCGCAGGGACTGATAGGTTTAGGTAAGACGCTCACAAAAACCGTGAAAGTTTTCTTTTTTGTTGCGGCTTCTAAAGCAAATGCGTACTGGATCTTTTTTTTTTACCGTAACTTTTTTGGTTCTATGTATACCAAAATTTTAGCTTTTGACAAAACTTTTTTTGTCGTACAAATTGTGATTGGCATATTTAGTGTATATTTTATATATAAATTTATATATATATATAAATATACACAAAAATTATATTTTACAAAATTTTTACAATTGAATAGTTAAGTGAAAGTTTGATTTTCGTTTTTAAAGACTGAACGACTTTTAAAGTATGTGTGCGAAATTAACAAACTAAATCAAAAAAAACATAACTGAAATAAAAGTATGTATTTTTAAGTGCATTTTTTTAAAGGCGTAAATGGGTTAAAAAGCGCAATAAACAAAAAAAAAAATAAGAAACGAAGGACGAGACTGGATTTAAGCAAAGTAGAAAGTAAAAGCAGATTGATTATGCGAATTTTCGAATATTAGCAATAAGTTGTGTTACCCCCCACCCCCCCGATCACCCTCACACAACCTTCCCCTAATAAGTCTGAAACTATTTACAGTTATTTTTTTTTATGTTTTTTTTATTTATAACGACGCCAAATTCATATTTTCGCATTATATTTTAATACATATAAAAAAAGTTTTTTTTTTCAACATTTATATATTTTGGCATATTTAAATTAATTAAGTATTAAAATTTATTTTTAAATCAATAATTAACAACGCAAGTGCTTTTATATTATGATTATATTTGTAATCGTTAATAAAATTATTATGAAATATTTTTGTGTATATTTTTCTGACTATTTTTGCTTTGGCATTAACTTTAAAAGAAAAACTGTATACTTGATTAATTCTCATAACTGAAGCATCACAATCTAAGAGCAAGAAGTAATGTAAATACAATATTTAGTAAAAAATTTATATATTATATATGTATGTATATATATATACAATATATTGTGTATGTATGTATATAATATATACATATTTAAATATATGTACATATATAAAATATATGAACAATACAACTCACAAATATACACACATGTATGAAAAGTAAACTAAAATACTATAAAAACAATTAAGAAAAAAAAAAACATTGAAATATGCAAGCATAAAATTACTACTGTTTTTCTTTTAAAAATTTTTAAATGTTGTTTAAATACATTCTTAAGTTATGCGTAATTTTAAATAGAAATTAAAACAGTTAAAAACATTGCAATGAAATCTAATGGACGTCGAAGAAATGTGTATACGTCTGTCAGATTTTCCATTAAAAAAAAAAAATATCTCACTTCCTAAGACAACAAGAACAACAGCAAACAACAACCGTACGTCATCATATTAAAGCCTAAATATAAAATAAAATAAAGATAAATATCAATCAAATAGCAACTTCTAACAAACAATAGAAACATTGATGTATTTTTTTTTTGTTTGTTTTATTAACAAAACAATACAAAAACATAATAAAAATAAAAAGCATTAGCTCCAAGCCACTGTTTAACCATATATGGAAAATAAAAACAGCTTCAATATATAACAAAAAAAAAAAAAAAAACCAAAAAAAATATATACGTATATATATATTTAAAAATAAAGCAAAAAAAAAAAAAAAAACTAACATAGACAAACAACAATAGCAACAAGAAAATGCATATACATATATTGCAATAACAGAAAACCACAGCAACAAGAAATATTAAGTATCCTACTACGTTTATATTTACATTAAACTAAACAACAACAATAAACAGAAGCGTGCAAATTGCAATTAAACAAAAATGAATTATTTAATGCAATATGCAGCAGCAAGTAAACATATTAAGTAATCGTATTACAACAACAATAATAACAACAAGAACAACAACAACCATATACAATACTAAGTCAGTTGCCACGTACACATGCACACTCAAACAAGCGACAACCCTTACAGAAAATATTTGCCATTTTTTTTTTGTTTTCCAGCAGTTATTAAACAAATATGTTGATATACAAATATATATATATATATATGTGTGTGTTTATATATGTATGTCTGTATATACATATGTGTGTATAAATATATATATTTATGTGTATATTTGCATATTTCTAGACACAATATAAAAAAAA
>JBAMBQ010002917.1:0-112630 GCA_037044495.1 Stegana nigrithorax
TAAAAATATGTCTTATTTTTTTGTATATCATTTTGATGTTATTTCATTTTTTTTTTGTATATATTGTTTGACTTACGAATTAAGCGCTTTCAAATTTTATAAAGCAATTTTGTACTTTGTCTTGTAATGTATATTTTATTAATTCTTATCTTAAAAATTAATACTTTATTTCAATAATATACTTACTTTAATGAGCGCTGCGGTTACATTGCTTAGTTAAGGCAAGAAGCCAACACAAAGAAAATAAAAAAAACATTGTCATTTTTTTTACCTTCGATTTTTTGTATAAAAACTTAGACATCAATTTCAAAAAAAAAACAAAACGTTTAAAATGTAAAACAAAAATATTTATGTTTAATAAATAAGAATGGTCAAAAATTCAAAATGTATATCTTCTTTAAAGGAACGTGCAGCTTTTTTAATTCGGTTTTCGTTGTATATTATTAAGCCATAAGCCAACGGTGTTCTTTACAATACTGACCAAATGTGGTGAATTCTGCTAAGCGCACAACGTGCATGAGGAGAAGCAGATATCATCTGGCTCATTTAATTACTCTGCAAACTCCCATGGAGTATTTTGCCTACCGCGCATTGCGTATTGATTAGGATGTACGTCATCACTGCCGGACGCCGCTATTAGCCAATTCGTAACAAATTGCTTTGAAATAAATTTACATTGAGATGTCTTTCATATTCAAAACTTATGTTTATGATTTTTAATTCAGGCGTTTTAAAACTGCTGCGGGAAATTTAAGGTTTGCCTTAGTTAGGTTTAGGACATACAAGCCGAGCTTGAGCATGCCACGCGAAAAAACAGTCGGTTCGTAGTTTGTTGCATTCTATGCTGTGCTGTAGAACAGAGCATCTGATACAGTTTTGGCGGTCATTGCTATTGTTAGTAGTTAGCATCTAATGAACCACTAGGGCACTCATTTAACATACATATGTACATATTCTCTAGGTCATTAAAAGAGGAAAAAGAAATACCAAGGAAAAGTTAACAAATTGCTTTAGTTTATTTTTTTATGTTTTTATTAATCTCATTTGCGTTGTTGCTGTGCTGTTATACATTATGTATTAGGTATACTTCTATTTTTTTGCATTTTTATGTATTAAATTTTTAATTATTTTACGCATTTTTTGTTTGTTGTTATTTTTGCACTGATTTAATTGAATATGCAGTTATAGTGCGTAATTGTTTTCTCGTTTTCTTTTTGTTCATTTTTATTTTGTAGTGTATGTTTTTTAATTAACTTAATAATTACAATAAATTAACGCGTTTTTTTTTTGTTTTTTGGTTTTTTATATGTTTATAAATATAATAATAATATTAAGTAACAAATTACGTTGTTGTTATTAGTGTCACTTTATTTTGCATACAGTCAAACAGTATTTTTCATATATTTTTGATTTTTTTAAATTGATTACTTGCTTTGTTGTAGATCTTATTTGACTTTATGTATTTATATATGCATATGCACATATATTATATATACATAAGTACATATGTTTGCATATATTGTATATAAATTTGACACATCTGCAAGTTTTGTTGAAAAAATTTACAAATGACAAAACTTTCGCATGCAATTATGTAGTTTTTGTTTTTGTTTTTTTTTTTGTTAAATAGTTTTCTTATTTTTATGTATATATATAATAATAATAACGCGCACACTATGCTAAATTGGAAGGAATGTTTGCTCGGTATTTTTTTGTTTTTGTAATTGTACAAATATATTATGCTTATGTATATTAACTAAAACAAAATAAAATAAAAAAAAATACAGTGAGAAACTATTTTAAAACTAAAAATGCACTAAAACAATAATATATTATATATATAAATTGTTATATAAACAATGTTTTGCCCTTTCTTTTTCCAACAATTTTGTTGTTGGTTTCAAAAACTTGCATACAATTTTTGCGTGTGTGTTTATTGTTGTCTCTTTTTTTGTCAATTAATTATTGAATATTTGCTTGAAAAATAATATAATTAATTAATAAAAAAAAAGAGTGGAAGAAACAAACAACGTCACAATGTAAAATATTGTAGAAGCAAATTAAAGCTTTGTGTGTTTAACCGTGTCCGTCCAGTAGTTTTGTATTGTCATCGCCTCCAGAGAATTGAGAAACGAATCGTTGTCCAAGCTGTACATCTCGTCGGAATTATCCTGCGTATTGAAGGATTAATGCACATTATTAACATTAAGAAAACTGTTAACGTTTATAAAATGATTTGTTTTTGGTATGTTTGCATAAGTTTGTGCGTGTGTGTGCGTGTGTGTGTGTGAGTGTGTGTGTGGGTGTGCGTATGAGATACTAGATAATTTGTATGCAAACGAATCCTTACACTTACACGCATCGTGCTATCATCGATATAGACACTCGAATCGGGTTCACTGAGCGCCTGCGGTTTATTGAGATAACGCCGCCGATAGAGCACAATGCCAATGGTGCCCACGGTGCAGCAGATGCCGAAGACAGTGAAGCAGATGGCCGAGATGGCGCCAGCGTCCAGGAAATATGTGCGCTGCAAGCGTAGGGAATATGGAAGACGGTCATTATTAGGGCAAGAGCAACTTGACTCGACTGACTCACCTGTATGGCCAGCGCCTCCGATGAGATGTTGCCCTCATCCGTTTCGTATTCGTTGGGTGCCGTTGAGGCCGAACGCGTCAGCAGACTCTTCGAGTCGCTCGAGTAGTTGATGTAGCGCTGTATGTGCTTATACTCGGCGGACAGCTCCTTCGATTTGCGTGCGCGATGCTCAACTTCGGCGCGGCGCAGTTCCTCCTCATTGTTGACGTTCTCCAGCGTGAACGGCGCCTTCTGCTGCAGATCATTGCTGCTGGCGGCGGCGTCGATGACGTTCACATCGAAATCACTGGCAATGGCCAAGGTGTCCGTCTGTTGGTCCAGTGTGATTTGCGGTGTGGCGGGTGTTGCGGCACCAGCAAATATTCCTCCACCGTGTGTTGTTGTTTTTCTTGTTGTTGCTGCTGCTGCTGCTGCTGCTGGATGAACGCTGCCACTGGCAATTGCAGCAGACACAAGTTCCGCCGTTGGCGCATGTGCGCCCAACATCATCTTCGCTTTGTTAATACGTATGATTGTTGTTGTTGTTGTCGTTGTTGTTGTTGCCGCGGACGACGTTGCTGCTGCCGTTGTTGTGCTGATTGTTGCATTCTGCAAGTTTGCCACTGCTGCTGTGGCAGTCTCAGCTGCTGCTGCTGTGGCCGCTTTTGTTTTCATATTGGCTTTGCTACTGAAATTCGTATAATTATTTAAATCGCTTCGGTTTGCCAGGTCAAAGGCATCCGGCGGTGCAATGGCCGATGCCAACGCATCATCCACATCCACATGCACATCGGACGCCTCGGCTTCGGCCTCAGTTTCCGCCTCGAGCACGATGTCCTCCTCTTGGTCCGGTTGCTGTTCAATAGCGCCAGCGACTTGCTTCTCTTCCTGCTGCTCATCGGGGCTAATGCGTTTGCGCGCATTCTTCGGCTCGGCCGAGCGTTTGTGCTCCGACATCAATGCGGCCAGCTCACGACTGTCGCGATGTGTCGCTGCCGTTTTGATTGTCAGATCCATGATGTTGGCGCCGCGGCTGCCGGCATTCTGCTCCAGCAGCGGGGCTGCTGTGGCCCAGGCCACGCTCGCTGTTGTTTGATAAAGTTTGGTTGTCGTTGTTGTGGCTGCTGCTGCGGCTACTGCTGCTGCGCCTGCTGCTGTTGTTTGGCGTTGCTGCTGCTGCTGCTGCGAGTCGATCTTGGCATCCGCCTGTGTCTTGGTATGTGCTAAATTAATCTCATGCTGACTTGGATATGTATGTACGAAGGTGATTGCATTTGGCAGCAGCAATGTCATGACTGCAAATAGAAGAACACATATATATGAGATTTGTATTGCTGGCACTCGCGCTGGGGCTTACCAAACAAGCTGCCGGTTATCCAGAACCAATGTGACCACCAATAGACAGTCATGATGCTGCGCGTGCTGCGATCTTGCGGCTAGCGTTTAACTGCAATAAAGGAATCTGCATCAGAAAGTGTTCTTCTAAAGTCAATTATTATATTAAAAAAAACAAAAGCGAAAAAAAGCAATATAAAAAAAGAGTACCAAAAACAAACTAGAAAGACTGGGGCTATAGTCGGGCGTACCGGAATATATAATACCCTTTACCTATTGGGTCAATCCATAATTCAACACGTTTTTGTTTTTTTTTTGCTTAAATATTTTGTATTAATTATGTAACGATATCGATAAGAAAAAAAATATTTCTTAGTAAAAAGAATTTTTTGGCCGTTCCCTCATATGGCGACTATATTTTCAAGTAAACCGATATTTATCATATTCAGCTATAAGATTAAATATTATCTCGAACTGTCAAATACAATGGTAAAGATATCTAATTAAAGAAAAAAGTTTTTTCTAAGTAAATGTGGTTTTTCGGCCGATCATTCCTATGGCAGCTATATGTTATAAGTGGAATATCGAAAGGAGAGTCTTCGTGCAAAATTTGGTGGTTCTAGTTCTAACCGTTTCCGAGATCCCAGTATGAACAAATACTGACGACAGACGGACATTGCTCGCCTTTCGATGCTGACCAAGAATATATATACTTTGTGGGATTTGCCACGCCTACTTGTGCCTGTTACATACATTTGCACAACTTTACTATACCCCCTACCAATTTTTGGTACAGAGTATACAAAAAAAAGATAAAAAGCATAAATTATCAAATTTCTGTTGGTCTGCTAAGCAAAGATTTTTCCGATTCTTGTTTTGTTTGATTTTGTTCTTGCGTGGCGATGTACATAAGATTTTATGAATTTATGTTCTTTTTGTTGTAGTTGTAAATTAGAGTTGTTGTTGTTGCTGCTGCGCCCATTGTTGTTTTTGTTTGTTGTTTTTTTTTTTTTTATAGTGTCATTCGTTACGGTTCGCAAAATTTTCAAAATGTGTGCGAAGCGTAATTTATGTAAAAATGTTCATCATGCCGCGCATACCCGCACACCCGCTCACCCGCTCAGTAACCCAACGCGTGTGCGAGCTTAAATCGGATACATTTTTCTTTGCTAGTTTTTACTTTTGTTTTGTTGTTTTTTTTTTTTTTTTTTGTTTTTGTTTCATTTTGATTTGTTGCGTTCTTGTTTGTATTGTGTTGTGTTGTTCTGTTTCTATTGTTGTTGTTGTCGTTTTTCTTATCTCATTATTAAAATTGTTAATATTTTTCATAGTAAGTATGAATGCTCTTGTATGGCAACAACAACAAAGACATATGACCTTTAACGGCTCATGTTACGCTTAAAGTGTGCATGGGCAGCTTGCTTATTATTTTCATGTTTGCTTTTGTTGTTGTTGTTGCTTTCGTTTTGTTTTATTTAACTGCTGAAGCCTATGCGGCGTATGCGTGATTTTAATGCCGATGCCAAATGCGATGCTTCATGCGTTGCAAATACCCGAATACGCAGACTATGTTTCTATTTTAGTTTTAACACTTGGTTTTCAATTTTTTCAAGCAATATTTACTTTTTATTTAATTGCCTTCTTTATAGAACATTAATAAGCATGAACTATTTTTATTTGTTCTACTGATTGCTGACGTTTTCTATATTTTAGTTTAAATTTTTTTTCTTTTTTTAACATTGTAAATTTTATATTTATGCATTATTGGCTTCGCATTTTCGTTTAAATGTTCGCTTTATTATACCTACAGATGGTACTTATATGAATATATATTATTTAAAAAAAAATTTTTTTTACTTGTATTTGCTTATTCATAATTTGTATTTTTCAGTAAATTTAAATTATATTTTATATTCTTTCCTAAAAAGATTTTTTATTGATTTTACACTTAAATCGATTTTTAAATTATTATTATTTGCGTGACTGAGGTTATTAAATATTTTGTATGCTTCATTTTTTCATATGCCTTCAGACTTTATAAATTGTTTTAATTTCTTTGTATGACTGTGTTTTTTAAATTTATAATTATTTTTTCTAAATTGTAATGTTTTTTTTTCTTAATTTTTTTGTGTATTATTTATTAGAATGATTTTTTTCTTAAATAGTAATTTTATATATACATATTTATTATGAAAAAATTGTCTTTTCCTTATTTGTGAATTTTAGCTACTGACGTGCGTTTAAAAAATAAGCGAACATATTCGATTGCACTTGCCATATGTCAACCGAGTGGAAAAAAGAGTGTGCATTTGTGTGCCTTTCTTGGGTTTCTCGCTTTTCTATTTGCCTTCTATTTTTCCTTATGCTCTGCCGCTGCTACGAAATTCATAAATTATGAAGTTTTATGGGCGAAAACGTTTCTCGTTACTTGCCATGTGCAATTTATTATGCTTGGTGTGTGTCTTTTTTTTTTTCTATTTTCTATTTGTTTGTTGTTGTTGTTGTTTTTTGTAGTAGTCTCCAGGGTTTGGCATGTTGCTTGCTGCAAACATGCAGCCAAATGGTCAAAGGTCAAGTGCGGTTACACGTTACACGCTTCTCTGTTTAAGTTCGTTTAGGCTCACATCGGGGGTAGACAAACGCAACTAACATCCGTCGAGTTTCATAGGATTATGGCCCCAAACGCTCGCGTGTATGTGTGTGTGACTGGTGGACTCATATTAGGACAATGCGCAGCAAGCTAAACTGATAATTGAGTGAGCAGAGTGAAACGCTTGTCTGCTAGACAGTGTCATGCAATTAGCACTGCTACAGTGAAACCACAGCTGCTACACAGTAGTCTAGAAGATAGGCAGCCAAGGCAGCCAAGGCAGTCTTACTTCCATCAAATGTAGTGACCCGCTGCCCGTTTGCCAATTTTCATGTTTGGCAATAAATAAGTTCACAGCTTTGCGCTGTGTGTGGCAGGTGTATATGTAAGTAAAATTAGCAACTCTCACGCAAGAGTTGACAGCTGCAGTCATGTACAACATACACACATACACATATATAGATATGCCCGTTCTCGAGCTGCCCTACTGCTTCGCAGTGTAACCAAAGTGACATCAAGACCCAGTTTTGATTTAGTAGAGTACAAATGGTAGCTACTGTACAATCGGTAACTTGCGATTAAGATGCCCATCACTTCTTGTGCTGTGCCTTGTGTCAGTTGAGCTTATCGCCCCAGCCATAATAGAGGAAAGTAAAAGCGCGGCAGGGATCTGGACGTGGTTGGCTTAACGGCTGTCTAATTAAATATTTGACTGCTGTTCCAAGGTCTGAGGAAAATCCTGAAGCTTTCATTTTATTGCCACAAAGTTGATGCGAAATGCGCTTTTGAAAGTATTAAATATTCATTTAATTATAAAAATACAAAAAAAAAAAATATGACAAAAATAAAGTTGTTCACACAAATCGGACAACTGACCAAATAAAGTTAAAAATTTGACTGTTGGCATAGACTTCGCAACTTGTGCCAGTAACAAAAATGAAAAAAAAAGCAGCAAATTTAATTTGATTTCATTTTTGTGAGTAGGCATTCGAACTTGGCTCACGAGTTATGCTAACATAAATGTAAGTTATTGGCAGTTGTTGTTGTCGTTGTTGTTGTTGTGCATACTCAATGTTCGTCTTCTTTTGACTAAAGGAGTGGAGTCGTCTGCTCTTGTTGTGAGTTTTAATATGCAATTAGCGTGGGTCCGAAAACCAGAAACATAAATTTAGAACTTTATTTTTCATGGTGGGTGTCTGCGATGTGGAAAAAAAAACTATATAATTTCGCACATCAATAAATGAATAAATATACATAAAAACGCTTATAAAAGACCGAACGAGCATATAAAGAAGTTATACAAAATGTGCTTCAAAAAAAGTCGTTGGCCTTCATAGCGAAATTCAAACAAAATCCGATTTGCATTTTAAAGTTTTACCTTATACGATATGTGCTGCGAGAAAGGTTAAAACACAAATCTATATATATATATATATATATATATATATATATACAAAAAAGAAAAGAAAAGCGAAAAAGTAAATAAAGTCAAAATGAAGATGCGCACTTTTGCCAAAAATGGGCAATTGCACAAAAAAGGCAACAAGTTTCAAAAGACACAAATAAAAGAAAACGAAAAAGCGGCTTAAATAAAGTTTACTAAAAAAATACCTAAAATATAAACGAGGCAATTCGTATAAAAGGAATATAAGTCAGGCTCAATTTACAATATACGGGCATGACTTCATTTGTGTTATTTTTGGTTTTCATCTTAAGGCAACGTGTGCCTATGAGTCACGCACGCTGGGCACGTACATATGTGCATACACTCATATGTGAAACGAATGACTGTGTGGTAACATCTTTTGTTCTCATTACAAAAAAGAAAAAGAAAAAACTACAAAAACAAAAAAAGGGTTAAAAAAATTATGCAAAAAAAAAACTCAATTGTTGTCATTGTTGTTGTTGCTTTTGTTGCCGGACTCGCTGACTGCTTTAAGTAGACAGACATTAATTATTTAAGTAAATATTGTAGCTATATTTGCGTTATACAAATTTACAAAAGCAATTAACAATAATAACAACAACAACAACAATAATAATAATAACCACTACCATTCTAACTTGTCTGACTAATGTGTGCTTGGCGCGCAGCAACTGATAAACAACAAAAATATGACAAAAACAAAAACTACAAAAGAGGAAAAGAAATATGTATAAGAAAAATCAAAACAGCACAAATCAAGCAATTGTTTTTAAGCCTATTTACAATAAATTGGACTCAAGGTTATTTTAACATCGGCAGCCACAACAACAACAAGAGCAGCAAGCAATTCTGCTCTTAACGGGTTCAACGAAGTTCCCATGCCTTACACGCATTCTAATCAATTCAAATGAAATTAAAATTTTAAATTAAAAAAAGAAACAATTAAATGATCAAATCAATTATATACTTATAGTAAAGCTATATGCCCGATTGGATGTGACTTTGGCTATGGCTATGGGGCACTTTTTCGTTACGTTTATGCTATGCGCTGCAGAGGTTATCTGATGGTCATTCGCATATCACTAACGGCCTTGCATAGGGTTTAATCTGAAGTCTATAATATCATCTAACTTTATATATGAAGTAGGCGAATGTCTGCGCAAAAAGTCGTGTGTGTGTATGTGGCTATGCAAAGAAGACAACTGTCGTTTTGTAGTACGTCAACTATGCAGGACTATGTTTCATTACAAAGATGAGGTTTTTTTTTTTTTACTTTTAGCTTTTTTGGCTACAAACATTTACGCTGTAACGATGCATTTTTGTGGTACAATGATGACGTATACACTGTGACTGTTCTGCGCATCGCTTAGCCTAAAGCCTGCGGCAACAAATGACTGCCGAGATAACATAAGTGCAGTCATCATTGTGCACGGTGCGATACATTGCGCAAGAAATGTACACCACGTTACGTTGCCATCCCAATGCCAGGTCTGCTATGATTTTCTGAAGAGTTAAAGACCTCCCATATTGACAATATGCTGAGCCTAATGGCACTTCTAGTCAAATTGTCGCCTGTGGCAATTAGCGAAGCATTGGCAAATGCCGACAAACGTGCGCATGACTTGCCTGATAACTAAGTGAGCTTGTCATACGCGAATAGGTATGCAGTACTAATGTATTTGCAAAATGCTTAGAAATTGCCTACTCACTTGTACTTATAATAAAAAAAACAATATGTCCCATTCATTGCTGAAATAACTTATCTACTTCTCTGTACACAAATGTGCATGATTTTCTTTGCAGCGTGTTCGCTGTCTCTCACAAGGAGGACCATGCGCACTGGTGGCCTGACAATGAGTTTGTGTAACAACAAAACGTAGTGCAAAAATACAAAATCCAAAAAAAAAACAAAAAAAAAAATAAGATGAAAAAATAAAAAATGAATAAATAAATAAAGCAAAAACACAAGTCTATGCAAAATGTCACACAGTCGTGACTGAAACAAAAATCAATTGGAAAAAATCGAACCGATACATAACACACCGAAATAGAATGTTAATAAGATTTCCTTTTGTGTTTACGTGCACAAACAATAAAAAACAGTAAAAAAAAAGCAACACTATACTATACATATACTATATAATCAAAGTATATAAGTATATAGAAAAACGTAATTGTAGGCCAAGCGTTGAAAGCGAACAATTTGCATGAGATAAACTTGTTCAAGGTTTTTCTTAGTCAAGCGCAAGTTGAAGTTCTGTAAAATAAAATTTGATTGTATGATTTTTATTATTATTTTTTTTTTTTGTAGTTTTTATGCCTTTCACTTTGCGCAATGGAAATGCCAAAATAACAAAGATTATGCATTAATATGCGCGAATATTTTGTTTTTAAAAGTTTAAAAAATTTATGTATAGCATTTTATCTTTTTTCAATTTAAAAGTAAGAACCGATTTGCATAGTATTCGGCTGCAGTGGCGGTCAAAGCCTTATATATGTATGTATATTCAAAGATAATGCTGTTCATGATTTGTTAATACGAATAATATTTTTACAAATGTTGTACCCAACTAGGACGACATCGAATCAAGTGCTAATCATTTTAAGCAGCTGCTGCCATTTCTTTGCCCAAGTTCCGACATCTACTTTCCATAGTTTTCAGTTAAGACGTTGCAGTTGTCTACGAACACAAAACAATAACAATAACAGCAAGAACAACAATGGCAACCACAACAATAATCATGCAAAAATCAAGTCATTTGTTCGAAAAATAAAAATTTCGCAAATCTGACAATTTTATTGTTTAAATCCCAACAACAACCACAACAACAATTATTTAGCATTGTGTGATGCTTATTTTGTTATTGTTTTTCTCTCTCTCTCTCCTCTGAGATTGCATTTGCTACTTGGCAAGTATTGTATTACCTTTGTCTAAGTCACAATTGGCTAAAGATAAGGCTCACACAGTTTGGACAGACAGGTGTGCTGCTTGCTGCCTGCTGCCAGCTACCTGCGTTGCTGCTGCACGAGGGGGGGAAATCTTTGCGTGCGGCGCCGTTGCCTATGTCATCGTGTTAGAGGGTTTCATTTATGATTTGCACCTACAAAATGGCGTATTTGCTAATTAAGCAACTGAGTTGACAGCAAATATTTGACGACAACAACGAGAACAACAACACCAACACCACCACTAACAACAACAACAACAACAATAAAGACAATGACAACGACAACGACAGCGTCAACAACGTCGACAATTGTGAATACTCTTATAATGCCTGTAAGCAGTTTTTGCCTTTTTTTTTTTCATTTGTAGGTCTGTTTGTCGGTTTGTCTGCTTATTTGTTTTTTGCTGGTAGCTGTACGTGCCTTGTTGTTGTTAAGTTTTGTTTCTATTTTTTTTCCATAGTTTTTTTTTTTTTTTTTTTTTTGTCATTTTGACTTTGCAACCAATTTTCCACAATTTTTCTTCACTTTCTTTTCGCGTGTATGTTGCCAAGCTGACGCCTAATGCCATCAACCACCCGCCGTCGCCGTCGCCATCACCGTCACCGTTGGCGTTACTGTCGCTGACGCAGTAAGACGATGATGACATGTCAGCACTGACTTTGCTATTGTTGTTCTCGTTGTTATTGTTTTTTATTGTTGTTGTCGTCGCATCGCGTGCCGGTGACATTAGAAAGTGAGCGTTCACTTGTGCACATACGTATGCAAACTACACTACACCACATCACATCACATCACACCACATCTCACCTCACCACACCACACCACAGCACACTCCATTTCATTTCACTACACTTCACATCACTTCACCCCGTTCCATTCCATTCCATACCAAGTCAAAGCAAGCCAAGCCAAGCCAAGCCAAGCCACGCTACTTTACTTTAAAACACTTCACATTACTGACATTGACTTGCCAGTGCTGCCACGCCCACCAGCTTAGCTCATTTGCATAATAATTGCTGGCGCTGTGCTTTACATATACTCTCAGCGAGTACCAATATGCCGTATGCATGTGGATATGTGTGTGTGTGTGCTTTTTTATGCCGGACTTGTGTGTGCGGCGACTTTACATCTAATTATTATTATTATTTTTTGTGTAACTCGCACTATTTGCATTTTCCCTTTTGTTTGTTGCTGCGCTTGAAGGTTGCACTGGTTTCGCATTAATTGCAGTCACTGTGTAAAGTACAAGACACACACGTACACACACCACCCGCCGTCATGTAATCGCATAAATACATATGTATGCATATACATACTGTATGTGTGTGTGTGTGTGTGTGTGTAAGTGTGCATATTTGTTGCCATTTGCAAGTTTTTTTTTTTTCTAATTTAGTTTTGTTTTGTGTATTTTTTTAATTTTTCCCTTTTTCTCTGATTTTTTCTTTTGTTTTTTTTTTTTTTGTGCACTTGTGCCACTTTTGATTGTTTCTGATTATTGTTTTACTTTCAAATGCGAAAGTGCAGTGCTGAACTTTGGCCTTACTGTACCTGCAGCGTGTATGTCTGCTGCATGATTTATTAAGTTTAATGAAACTTCAAAACGATCCTTGGAAATGGGCCAAATTGGGCCAAGTACTTAAGAAAATAGAAACACAAGCAATTCAAAAATGAAGAACAAAAGCAATTGACAAATGAAAATTTAGAAAACTGCACAAACCCATTTGACCCAGTTTATGTGATAATCCCTTACCTGTATGCAGGAGCAATGCCAGAGTTCACCAAACGCAGCCCACACCTGCACAACTATCGAGCTACAAACTGAATGAAATTGATATGAAATGATTTTGAAGCTCAAGTGATTTTCTTTAAAAACAAACTGATTTTGATAAGAATTGCAAAGCAATACTTTTTCATTGTGGTGTCAAAAAAGGTGTTTCAGTCGTACTTATCCTATGCGTATGTAGATTATAAGCATTCGGGGCCTTGTTATTCTAGAAGAATATTGTTGTCCTGCTGCCAGGCGATATACAAATGTAGAGTGTTGAGATCTCTTACTACTAACTACTAAAGCCATCTAAGCAGTGCCTAGAAGTTTGTTAATATCTGACAAAGTAGCTGGGTACAATTTTATCTTTGACATTTGCTATACTTTAATCTTACAATAGATCTGCTGAAAGGTAGAAAGTCAAAAAGTGCTACAAATTTCATGTTTACTGAAGTGTCTTAAATAATTTCATTCAACTTATTCTATAGAAAACAAAAAAACATTCTATTTAAAAAAAAAAAAGAAAAGCTTCAAAAAACGATCAATAATTACAACTTTGGCGCTGTTTCAAAGAAACTTTATGGCAAATAAAAGCCACATCAGAAAATGTCTGAAATATTCGTACAAAGCCTTGCAACGTTTTTTCTGCTGTTTGCCTCTTTTTTATAATTTTTTATGTATTTAGCCAAAGGTTTTTTTTTGGCACAATGACAATTGCATTGTTTTTTTCTTGGGCTTTTATTTTTTATTATTATGTTATTTGGTAACAACAAAATGACAATAACAATTGATTTGTCAATTATTGCAATAAAAAAAAAAAAAAAAAAAAAAACAACAACAACAACTATTATTATTGTTGCTGATGTTTGCGGCTAATGTTGGAAATAAATATTTTCACTTTCTTTCTTTCTTTCTTTCAAAATAAACGCGTACAAATAATTGCAAAAAAAAGCAAAATTAAGAAAATAAACGGTAGCAGAAAATATAATAACAAAATAAACTGCAAAGAAAAGTGAAATTGTATTGCATATTATTTTAACTAAAAATATATATTAATTTTTTTCTTTTTTTTTTCTTATAAAATATGGGTTTAAATGCGAGTGTAATCGATGACAAAGCGTGAAAAAGCATGCAAGTCAGGCTACAGTGGCACAGGAGTGTGTTTACTTTAACTGAATTTATTTTGGGGCATTTCAATTTAGCACACTGTCCCACGTATAAGTTACTAAAATAAAAGAAGTTCAGCCAAATATGATCCTCAAAGTCAACTAAATTATTTTGAGATAATTTTTCACAAAATCATCAGACGTTACATAAAATTTAAAAATTCCAGCAAGTTTGCTAAATTGCAAACTGCTGATATAGGCTGCTGTCTATACTCGTGACTATTCAAAGTTTATTTTTTTTTATAATTAAAATGGAAGTGGCATTTATATGTCAGTATGCATTTTAATATTTGTTGCTTTTGCATGCCGTTGTGCAAACTGTGAACCTTGAACTGTAGCAACGTTTAGTTGCTAAACTGCATTGAATACTTGCAAATATAATTGCATATTGCCTGCACACATATGTGCAAGTCAACGTAAAAGCTAATGGCAAAATTAATAGAATTAATTCAACTTAGGCAAGTACATGCATTTGGGTCGCTAAACAATTAAACCAATAAAACATTAACAACAACAACAACAACAACAAAAGTTATGTTGCCAGTTAAGGCCTTGAATTGTACAAGAAATTGCGCTACAGCGGTCAATTGTTTTTTTTTTTTGTTTTTTCTTCATTTCAACTTTCAATCTTTTTTTTTTTTTTTTTTTTATATTCACTAAATAATAAAAGACCTTTGTGCAACGTCATACTGCATACAGTAACAAAAAAAAAAAAAAAAAAAAATTAAAAAAACTATTTGAAAAAACACAAAAAAGCAAACAACTGTGAAAAACTTAGAAAATTTGCCAAGTCCAAAAAAGAAAACATTGTACAGAAATAAAACACATTAAAGTCTTTTTGTGTTTGCATTGCTTTGTTGCACATCACATGCCCCGTGCACACACAATAGAGACTTGTGAAAATTTGCATAGGACAGCGTTTCGCAATATGACATGTGCCTTTATGCACTGCAACTGACGGCTGCTGTTGCAGCTGCTGCTGACAAATTCGCTTCTTTTTTTCTATTTTTGTGCTCTTCACACCAGAGGCATGCAACAGGAAACCCAATAAAAAGTATGTAAAATATGTATGCGCATATTTTGCATGTAAGCATGTATTATGTGTACATATGTACTAGTGTTTCTTTTGTTTGTGCTTCCACAACATTGAATCGCCCGTCCATAGAACCTGCTATTTCCATAGTCATGTTCACGCTTAGGTTTTCATTGAGACATTTAGCAAATATTTATTTAGGCATTTTGTTTATTGTCTTTACTGTACTTACGTATTTTGAATCTGTCGCGTTCCTTGGCACATCAAATGCCAATTGCCCGTGTTGGCCGCTTTGTTGTATTCGAACTGCGGTTGGCTTTAGTTTTTTTTCTATGAACCTGAAAAGTGAAAAAACATTATTTGCTGTTTCTTGAATTTTTATTTATTTTTGTTTTAGTTTTTGTTTATTTTTAAGCGCGCGTGCCATGGAATCTTGCTTATCGGCAAAACTTTATAAAATTACAAAAAAAAAAACCCAATTTTGTTAATTTTATGAATCACGCAAGTAAATTTATTCAGAAATTTTTGGCATATATTATATTTGAATATTAAAAAACAAAAATGAACAAACCAAAGGAGATATATAAAAAATTATAATAAACGTGTATAGTATTTATAAAAACCGGCAAATGCGCTTCAGCGACAAATAATGGCATCATTTTGTCACAATTCAATTCACCATTGGCGGCCGCACAACTGCGCGATGAGGACAGAAAGTCGGGTCTTATATAGCTTAGTCAGCAGCTTAAGCGATTTCGCTCATCTCATTAAATACTAAGCTGAAATGCTGTAAACTCAAATTGCTTTTGTAACAGCTTTGGCAGGCCAAAACATACTAATAATAAAAAACACATAAAAAAATTATTTTTAAACTGGCGTACTTACTAACAAAATTGTCAAGTAAAATGAATTTGTGCGAAACGCATATAAATAATAAGCAGTGCATGTATGGTATAAAACAAAAAAAATATTATAATTTATTTCATGGTCACTTATTCGAAATCTTTGAAATATACCAAAATATTTCAAGCTCTATGAAAAAAAAAAATCTAAAGTTAAACTAAATAAGTTTGCTGGCACTTAGAGATTAGTAAAATTGAACACTTAGTTCAAACTTATATCAGATAAATAAAAAAAAAAATACAATATATAAATGCATGTTAAATCGGTCATTGCGCTAAGCGTGCAAGAAGGCGAAACTAAATATTTTGATAAAGTGTAGAGAAGCATTGAGACATTCTCCAATGTAATCGCAATCCATGCCGGCATAAAGTGTCTGGTGAATATCGTCTATAAACTCAATTATGAGTTAACTGATTTCTTCACCAGTTTAGATTTGTTTTATGCTGTTTTTAAGACGATGGTTCAAAGTAAACGGTAAATATTTTTATGTTGTTCTTTAAGTAAAATGTTCGCCTTTTTTGTGATTTTTTCAATTATGTATGCCCAAGCGGAACCAATTCTTTTCATTTCAACTTCGGTAGCAACAACAGTAAAAGAATTAAAGCTTGACGGTTGCAACAGCGTGTGAGGAAGTGCTGCGATATTAGCTTAGCAGCCATGCTGTGCAACAAAGTGTGCACAATAAATTATTCAGTGCGTATAACCTCCAAAAAAGCGCCTAAAACGCAAAAGAAAGAAAAATAAAGACAAAAAAATAAAAAAAATAAAACGAAAAGCAAAGCAAAATTAATAAAATAATCGACAACAAAGCTGTGGCAAGCTATGGCGGCAACAATAAAAACAAATACAACAAAAACCGTAACCTAAGATTTTATCATTGCGCATAATCAACGCGTCTGCCACACTTCAACGCGCCGCAAACGACGCGCGGAAAAACTCGCGCATAGATTATGACGCTCTTAGCCAAGACAAGACAGCTGAGAGACGAGTGACACACGACGAGACCAGGCGACGAGACCAGGCGACGAGGCGAGTGCCAGATGAGTGAGCAGTGCCAAAAAGCGTCCCGCTAGAAGAAGCATTAAACTTGCGTATAAGCCAAAGACCGAAACGATAATTATGATATACATTTGTATATTTGTATGTGTGCTTGCATTGTTGTTGTTGTTGTTGTTGTTGCTATTATTATTGCGTGCACGAGCGCGTTATTGTATGTTTTGGGTGTGTCGAATTGCAAAAGATAAAAAGTAAGAAAACAAAAGAAAAAAGAAAAACAAAAAAAATTAAATTAAAAACTCAAAAGGAAGCGCACATATGCAGTTACAAGCGTAGAGAGGAAGTTAAAAATAATTTTTCTAATTTACTTTTGACTCGATTTCGATACAGTTAACGTTTGGCATTTGAAAAAAAGAAAAAGGAAAAAAAAAAGAAGAAAACACGTTTGTGACTTCTGCGAGACTAAGCAAGCAAGCGAACAAGCCCCGAACAACATTTGCCATTGGCAAATGACTAAAGTGAAATACTTAACACACCTACACCGTAAAATGCGTCGCAGCAACAAAAGCGAAAAAAAAAACAACAACAAAGTGTGGTGAAATAAAATAAAACACCAAAAAATTAGGCAAGCGACGCCAACGACAAATATAAAAAAAATGCTAGCAATTAACATTATTTAAACATGCAAGAACAACCGCAACAACATGAACTTAATCAACACCAACAACAACAACAACAATAATAGCATGTTGACGAAAGTACGTTGACCACAGCCATTGTTTTTTTCTTTTTCGCTGTACAATATGTACCATACATACATACATACATACATACATAAGTATGTGCATACATGTGTGGACTTTTGCGTTTCGTATGACAGGTAGATGAGCCACAACAACAACAACAACAAGCGCATGACATACTTTTTTACGAATTGACCCAATCAGCGTCGAAATGTATTTGGAATAGTTTTGCCGAAGCCAAACTAAGAATAACAGCAACAACAACAGCAAAACTTACACTAACAGCAAAAGAGCTGCATAGCGTTCTCATGTAATTGTTGTTAATGTTGTTGTGCCTCATAGTATATTTGATTAATCGCTGATAAAACCAAAAATGACCGTAAAAAATTGGTTTATTGTATTGCTATGCTATTTATCAATTGAACTGTTAATGGTATTCAATATTAAAAATTTCATATGCCCGCTCCAATTAAATACAAATTTAGGTCACATGTGGGTTTTTCTTCTTTTTTTTTTTGGGTTTTGATGTGTTTACTAAGCGACCTTGTCATTTTTATAGGCATACACAAATTGGGTCAACCAAAGCCGTGATTGACTTATACGTTGTTGCTGTTCTTGTTCTTGTTTTCATCGAAAACAAAGAACTGCGCACTACAGATACTCGCAAGTAATTAATTAAAGCACCCTGAAACCAAACATGTCGAAGACATTTTCATTTTCTTAGTTGGTATTGCGTAAAAAAAAAATTACACGTTTTTAAACGAAAAAAAAAATGCAATCGAAATGAAAGCAATTTTCTTTTAAGTCGTTTTTCTTGGCATAATGGTGTATGCATGAAATTTTTTGTTTTTGCTTAAGTCACGTACCTATGTGCATATATGTACATACTTCGCGAAATTCGGGAATAATAATTGATTTTCAGCGGCCAAAGCGCTTAAAAATAGTTTTTGGAAAAAAAAAACATTATACACAAGAATTTAGTTAAAAATAAGAATTTTCATATAATTTGCTTATTTGATGCACATATGCAATACACTTACGAGTATATATAAAAAATATAAATATTTATGAATAATTAGTCTCCATATTGAAAAATATTAGCGCGCAATTACTTAATTCGTATTTACTGTCGTTTGATTAAAAGCAAGCATATGGAAAATTTGGGTTCGTCACTTTAAACAAAACGATCGAGCAGATAGGCAGTTATGATTGCAGCCAAAATGTAAGTCAGTGTCAAGGATAATGAAAAGTTATACAATCCATTTATTGGAGTAAAGTATTTGACCGATGCTCCCGAGTATGGTAGATTCCTAAAATCCTCGTATACCGACAGCCGTTATTGCTCTATAAACATATTAAAACGAAGTCCCAAAACAGTAGACAAAGACAGTCAAAAGTCAGGGTTTGTCAACGCTAGTCTTTACTGTGCGTACTTGAACTTGTTGAATAAAATTATTATTATTTAAAATTAACGTATATGAGTAGCATTTCGACAGCGTTTTCAGTTGCATGCCTTCGTATCCGTTAAGTATTTTTTATTTTTTCGTTGCAAATGTAAACCGAACCGAACCGAAACCGAATCAGGAACTAATTGTAAGCAAACAATATTTGCTTGAATGCGGCGGCCGCGCGTACGAAGAAAACAAAAAAAATTAATATAAAAAAATAAAAATAAAAAGAAAAACAACGGTGCTTAACTTAGTTACTGCTGCTGCTGCTGTTTGCTGTTGTAATACTAATAATCATGATGATCGTGATGATTATCGTGATGATGCTAATCATAATGATGTACAAAAGTGTTGCTCTGAGTATGTGAAACATTTTCGTGTTACCATTAATGACCATTATGCATGAAATTGCAAATTGATTAATTAACTGCAGGTATTTCAACGCGTCTTCCCCCTTTCTCTTTTGCCACTGCTTTTGCTCTTTCACACGCACTGCCACAACTGCATACACATACGCATTGGCGGCGATTATGTCACAGTGGCGCGTTAAAAGAGTCATTAGTTCGACTGATGCGGCGCACAAAGGGCACAAGCAAGAGCAACAAAAATAAGACACCAAACGAAAACAAAAATAAAAAAAAAAGAATATGTAAAAAAGTGGGAAAATGGAAAAAGCTATTTTGAATAAAATAATACTAATAAATAAAGCGACCCTTGGCAATGGCATGCGCATGCGTGTAGTTAAACTTTGCTTTTTCTCTGGTTTTTTTTTTTTTTTTTTGTTTGGTGTGGAAATGAAAATAAAAATGGGTAAGTAAGAAAGCAGAAAGTAAAAGTCTTTAAAGCGTAACCAATAATAAATATAATTATTATAGTTGTTATTTTTTTTCTTTTTGAAGGGGATTAGACTGCCTGCCGATTTGCCGATCTTTGTGCTGTCTGCCGCAATGTCTGCATGACTGTTTTTTTTTCGCTGTTGTTGTTGTTTTTGTTGTTATTGTCGTTTTCTTGGTCTATGTCTAAGTTACTTAGGCTTTAATGTTTTTTTAAATATAATGTATTTTGTTATATGCTGGTACGTACTTTTATACAATATTAATTATTTTCAGCATGATTATTTTTAAATCAAGTTACAAAATAAGGAAAAAAATAATTAGGAAATTGAAAGTCATGTTATTTATGACTGCAACTTATTCGTCAAGTCTTATCAAAATTACTGTCTCTTCACCTGCCAGTCTCAGTTAGTGTTGCTGTTAAAAAAACGCTGAATAAAAAAAAAACAAAAAAAATAAAGAAAAAAAAGAAACGCTTGTCATAGCAGCAAATTATAAATCGCTTAGGCGTCTAATTGGCTTTAAGTTATGCAAGCAAGTGGTAGAATGAAATTCGATTGCCGTTGTGGCTAACAATGTTGTATTAATTATTACGTTGTTGCCTCAAATCAAAGATTCACCTCTTTGGCCAAAATCATTTTTTTTTTTTTTTTTGTTTTGAGTTTTTGATTAATTTGTGTTTTTTTGTCAAATGTAAATACTTATGCAAATAAATTTCTTAAATGATAATATAATTGATTATGTTTTAAGGTATTTAAGTGCATAGCTTAAGGTGGTCAACATAACCATGTCATAATTTTTTTTCGTTTTTGTTTTTGCAAGACTTTCTGTTATGCAAGAAGGGCGTGCAATAATAGGGTGTCGAGTTTCATGGTCAAGCGCCTTGTTGCTGTTGGAGCCGTGGTGGCAATGAAATGCAAAACCGATGACGCCGCGTAACCAGCAGAGCGGAGCGACAAACAACAATAATAATATATACACATATGTATGTCGATCTAGGCAACATTCTCTTGCTTGGCATTAGCAACAAAATGTGCTCGCGATCAATTGAATCGGGATAACTTGAACTTTAAGCACGTCTGCTTGCATGCATGTATGTGTGCTCAATTAATAATTATCCATATCCAAACCGGGATAAATTTGCGTGCAATGCTTGCCGTAGCTCTGCACGTTTGTACATTGCATGTATCTATTATAAATAGTACAAAAGCTTAATGCTAAATTTACACATTTCTGCATGTTTATGGCGTTTATGCAATGTTGGCAGGTGTCATACCATCTACGTATGTCATGTACACATGTTTGTAGGCATGTGCAAGTCTTGTGTGCTGTGCATAGCCGAAATACGTTATCGTTTTTGCTTCTTGGCTTAGTTTGCTTAGAATCACATGAAAATGAAATGCATACGCAGCATACACTTCATTCTAGAGCATGTAGACGTGCGTATAATATTTAATAATTATTTTATGCGATTCTGCTTTGTTCTGTTTCGCTTTTTTTTTGCTGTTATGGTTTTTTCTGCGAGTTCGAATTGCAAGTGACATCAGAGACGCAAAACGCTTACAAATAATGGCCACCTGATGCCGTTTATGCACATGCACATGGCTAACAGAATCTAAATAATAAAATATCCCAACTGCTTAAAAAACAAGTGTAGACTAAACATTCAAAATAAGTACAGTCGAATTGCGATAAATCGGAAACTCCAATAATTCGTAACAAAATTCTGGTCCCTTGAAAAAAACTTCGCTAATTCGTAAAATTTCCATATATTTTGGTCCCCTCGTTAATTCGTAATTTAATTTCCTTCTACTCAATGAACATAAAACCTCTTATAAGTCATAATTCATTTTTAAAACCTCTTATAATTCGCAAATGCAAAACATTAAACAAACAAAAGAAATTTGTTTTTAGTTTAACTACTTTAGTAGACAATTTTGTTGCCAGATTGTTCTCCCGGACTACATTGCACAAAAACTATTTGTAAAAATTAACTGAAAATTATAAGCCCCGTTAATTCATATTTTTATTTTTTAAACCCCGTTAAATCGAAGAAGAGGAGACAATGGAACACCTCATAGCAACATCCCTGCCGCTATGGAACGCCCGACTACAGCTTCTAGGTAGCACTATGATAATGGAGGCGGACTAAAAGAAGCTACAGGTTTAGCGAGGGTGCACATTAGATAATCACTGGTCGCAGTGCATTATAATTTTTTTTTAGCTTTTGACATATTTAACAATGGTTTTTTTGCAAAAACGAAAAATCATAAATAATTTTATATAAAAGGTAAACAAAAAGTTCAACGCACGCTCGCGGTAAACTGATGCTGAAGACAAATAGTAATACATCATACTCACTTTAACACACACACACGCATACAAGCATACATGCATACAATTTTTCACGCACTAGTTTTTTTTCCTATTTTTGTTGTTATCTACTGTTTCTTATTATTGTTTTAATAATTTGCATTGCGAAATGTTTAAAAAAAAAAAAAAAAAAAAATAAACTTAATTTATAACGTAACGAAACGGTAACATTACGTTTATTTACTTGATCGACAGGCAAATGACTGCATTTGTAACAAGAAAATTCCTTTAATAAAATACCTAAAATGAACTGTTTAAAACGTGTGCATAAGTGAAAGTCGCTCTAGCATTTAAATCTATTTAAATTGTTTGCATTTTGTGTTGCATGCAAACCTCTCGCAAAACAACAACAATAACACAGCTTACCCTAATGTATGCAACAAATGATTTCCCATTGACCGTTTCCGCATTATTTTTGCTAATTTTTTATGAAAATGTGCACAGTTGTGTCTAACCAGCAAGTGGCGCGTTTTTGTGCTTGCTCGATTGTTTTTTTTTTTAGTTTTTGCTTTTTTTTTTTTAAATTAGCAACAATTTGCTTTTATTGTCGACTGGCATAGCTACAGCGCATAACGGTACATGTGCGTAATCGCAATTAATTCACATTTAACAAAAGGATGATTGCTGACTTACGAATGTGTATTTAGTTAAGTATTTCATGCTTTTGTAATAAGTTTGTATGTCATTGATTAAATAAATAACAATGCAGCTTGTTTTAATTTTTTGATTTTTTTTTATTTATTTTTTTTTTTTTGTATAAATTTGCACAACAGTCCCTAAGCCAATTTTAATTAATTTTGTTTGCAACTTTTACTAATTTAAATGCAAATTTTATATGGTTAGTGCGCAATTGACAGCTGCCAGTGGCAACAATATGCAACACCAATAGCAACAAAAATAATAATTACAACAAAAACAACAACAAAAAATCAATAAATAAATTTAAAAATCATTAAGTTACAAAATCAAAAATGTTTTCAAAAAATGCAGAAAAGAAACACGTGTACAGCCGACTTAACTAAATGCCACATAGATTTTATTTAATCTGAAGCCATAATTATTGTGCTTAAAACAAAGTCAATGGGAAAATAAAAATAATATAAAAAAATAATAGTATTATAATTAAAATACCTATAACAATAATAAAAGTAGCACAATAAAAAATAAACTAAAATGATTTTCGAAATGCGCAAAAAAAAGTCGAAAATCTTTGAAAAGGCGTTCAAAGTCGTTGGCGATTTGATTTGCATTTGAAAAGAGAGGCACAGGCACAGGCACAGTTCACGTATTACAGCAGTAACCACAACAAAAGCGAAAAAATAGAGTATATGCAACAATAGCAACAATAAACTGTAATAATTTTACAAAAGCAATGCCTCAATACAAACTCGTATCAATAATACAACAAATAAATACAATAGAGCCGACGCTAGCTAAAGTCTTTACCCGTATTGTGCGCCTTGCATTGCGTCTTAATTCAATTGTCATAATGAATACGTTTAAAGCTGAAAGTGGTTTTGATATGTGTGTAGACTTTGGCAAAATAGGCAAGTGCTGCTAATGCCAATATAAGAGCAAACAACAAACGTTGTATGGCAGGGACTTTTAAATTAGGCAAAGCCATTAAAGCGATTACACACTGTAGCCACTGACTGTCTGACCGACGAGCGCAACATCAAAGTTTTTGCCGCATTGTCAATAATGTCGACATTGTGTTGCAGTTGCTCAAAGTATGCAAGATTAACTCAAATTATGAAAGAGTTAACGAAAACAAGCGAAAAAGAGATGCCCATAGGGAGAGAGCGTAACTGATTGAGAGAGCGCAGACATTGGCCACTGTGCGTTGCAGTTATTTTTTGACTACTGCCTCTTACTGTTGTTGCGGCTGCGTGGCTAAAAACAACATTTCAATCTGCATTTTTTGTGTTTTATTTACTTATAAAAATGAATATCTTTAATAAACTCAAGATCGTCATTTAGCACAATAATTAACAAGCATACTTTAAATAATAGTTAAGTGAAACCGAAGAGTCTTATTCTAAACAGATATTGCAAGCAAGAGGAACACACATTTATTTATGTCAATGTCAAATTGTTTGGATGTTAGATAAAATGCGCATACATAAAACAAATTTCATTGAAGTCTTGCTAGTGTCTCAAGTGTTTCTTCCGCTTTTGTGCTGCAGCAGAGCTTTTAATATTTTTTACTACATTTATTATTATTCTTTTTTTTTTGTTTTAAACAAAAAATGTACAATTTGAATTGATAAATACAAATGTATTTCTAATGCTAAATATCGTAACTAAAATGTTTTCAACAAACGAAAAAGCAAAAGCAAATAATAATTGTATATAGTAAGTAAGTAAAACATAGCAAAGTGTTTGCCAGCACGTTGGCCTTAACTAAAGGTTACGTTTGCTTATTAACAAATATTAAAATGTATGAAAATAAATAATTAAATAATAATAACAACAATTGTTTTGCCCTCTCGCACATTGTTGACGCGATACAAAGCGCGTGCCTTAGGCAATTATTGGCAAGCGTGCGAAGCGTCTCGTTGAAAGTCATGTAAAATTACCATTAAAAGCGTAAAAATGCAAAAAAAAAAAAAATCAAAAATGATTAATAATATTTATGAATTTAAAAATAAAAAGGCGATTTTATTTATACTTCAAATAGTGGCAAATACCATCAGCCAGTCATGGCTTCAATGATTTTGAGCATCTTTAATACGTTGAAATTTACTGTAACCTTGAATTTACTGGTTTAGTAAATGCTTCCTCCTATTTTGAGCTATATTGTTCTTTTTGTTATTGTAATCGTTTTTGTCGTGTTGCTACCTTGCAACAAATAAACAAAGGTTAGCAGCACTTGCTGATGGTATGTACATATGATTAACAGTCTCTGTGATAAAATGTTATTTAACATGGCAATCACTGTAAACACTTACAGTATTCGCAATATTAACATATGTATATGACTTGGTAAAGACATATTGTTTCATTGTTTCAAGTAAACATTTGCATGTACAAACATTTTTGAGACCGTTGCACTGTGCATTAACAATAAAATTAAGACAACAACAACAACAACCATTGAATGGGCATGCAGGTAGCCGCATAATTACAATCACAACAACTGCAAAAATTGAAGCACGCAAAATTGCTGTAATGTATTTTCTTATTGGCGTGTGAATTTTATCGCTGCATGACAAATCATTTTGAAGTTTTTTGCAAAGAAATAAAAAAAAAAAAACAAAACAAAAAAACAAAAAACAATTAAAAAATTATAAACATAAATAAATGGTCAGCAGCGTATAGCGTACATGCATAACTATTTCTTTATTTTTTTAAACTGTAGACATTATTTTTAATTGCGTGCCACGTTGTATTGCAGCTACGTTGCAAACGCAATTGCCATTGTTGATGTTGTTGTTGTTGTTGTTACTGTTTTTACTGTTGCTATTGACCGTTAAACTGAAATTTTAAATGATTGGCAAAATATTTGTAAGAAAACCATTTTCTAAATAAATAATATAAAAAAAATAAGAAAAACCTACTTTCATACGTGGCATTTTTAGGTTTTTTATTTTTAAATATATTTTCGTTAGACCTTTTTATGCCAAAATCCGTTCAAGTGCAAAACTGTCTAACGTTAACTTTCGATTGCCTGTACATGCAATTTCGCCACCAATAAGCAAAAATACCAAGCACCTAGCAACGAATAATTAACAATATGGTTATCAACTTATTGATAAGTTATCTGCATATTGAAAGAATTACACTCGATTAGACTTAAGGCATTAATTACTATGCCAAATAAGGTAAGTGTGCAGCAGCAATGTCAGAGACAGCAAATGTTAAACTGTTAAAGGAAAATATTAATATTTTGAGCAATAAAGTTGTTCGACTATAAGGATTAGTAGCAGTTTGAAAGCGCAGACCCCATGATTGAGCAAAGCATGACAGCTTACAACGTAAACTGTTGAAGTTATGCAGATTTGTAAGCCTGGGCTTTAACTTATCATCAAAGCATCATATTAGAAAATGTTCTTGAGACATGCGCTGCCATAGTTAGTCAAAGAATCAGGCTGAACTATATAGATGCACATTTTAAGTTCAGCGCAGAATAGTTTAGATAAACGTCAAACCATTTAAGTAAGTACCTTCAAATCAATTAAAGCAAAACTAAAATAATGCGTACACATGTGCAAATCCCATCTGACAGTGACCCAATCTCAAATAAGTAGCTCAGGCCATACTCCGTGTAAATCAGCAGACATTAACACAAAAGTAGGCGGCGCGCGGCAGCAGCAAAGTGCACAAATGGGCAACTGACGGTTGGAATAAAAGTTTGGTTGAACTTTGTAAGTGTTTAATAAATAACAAAATGTATTGGAATAACTTTGTTGTGCCATCGTATACACACAAACTTAGCTGCTATGTAGGAGCGGGTAGGAGAAATAAATACAGTAAATGTGTGGCGCAAATGGCTTTTAGCAAATTCGAATTGGCTCGGGTCGATACGACGCCGCGTCTCGGCACAACTGGCAACAAAGCAATGCATGGCGTGGTTTTTTTTCTCTCATATGTATGTAGTTGGCTAATAGCTGCCATTTATCTTATCACATAGGCCAGATACTTTATTTCGTGTTGTTGTTGTAGTTTCTTATTTTTTCCTTTTTTTTTTTTTTTTGTATGCGTATATTGAATAATAAAAATGACACTTGAGTTATTTACTTTTCCCAAAATGACTCATATGCGTTTTTATTGCTGTTATTTATTACAAAAAAAAAAAAAATAAATAAAATAAAAAACACCTTGCTAATCAAAGCGCACAAACGACACACATATGATACATACATATGTATGTATGTACATATGAACTTCTGACTGCTGCGCCGCTCAATGCGACAAAATAAATCCAATTAACATTACATGAGACACGCGGCTAAACATATTAGACAACTGCGCAAGATGCGCAACATGACGCAGACGACGCATCACAGCAGCACAGCAGCAGTTGAATGAAAAAAGGAGACAAGAGCAGCTGTATGTGCAACGATAATAAAAACAACAACAACAACAACTAGTGTAGACACTATTTGCGCGCATCTTTTGTTGTGCCTATGTAGTTTGCACTGCGGCTATTGTTGTTGCTGTTGTGGCTGTGCATACTAAAGCGCAGGCAATAGCGATTCTGCAAAGTTGGTTGCTTGACCGGCGCCATTAATGAGAAATCAGCAGCATAACGCGCGGCAGAGTAATCAAATTTTAAAGCTAAAAAGCAATAGCTGCCTGTCATTGTTTTTATTGTTGCTACGGTTTTTGCCAAAAATCAGAAAAGTGTGACAAAGCAAACATGCAAATAGGCCACCATTAAACATTTCTCGACTTTGCATGCCGAGTGAGTGCAGCACGCGCCGCAGTTGCGTAGAATGCAAATTCCTTTTGTTTGTTGCGGTTCCTTTTGCTACTTACATATGTATGTATGCATGTATGCATGTATGCATGTACGTGTGTAGCAAATGTATGTACTATATGTGCCTTATAAATAATAAAAAATATAATTAAGTCGTTCTTGCCATTACTTCTGTTTGCGTATGCTTAATGAATATAAGTATAAGCTAAAAAAATGCTACAAATATTCCTTTTAGTTTCTCTAAATTTCTTTGCTTTGTTTTCGCATTCTGTAAACTGATTTACTTCTCTTTGTTTTGCGCCACACGATTCAGTAACAAACAAAAAAAGAAAAAAAAAACGAAAAATAAATAAATGAAAATAAATAAGTATATATAGAAACTCTTTTTTCTTGCTTATTGTTTTTGTTCGCCATATACGCGAGCATAGAACAAACAAGGCGAGAAGTCGTAAAACCAGTTTAAGGCTTGAATTGTGATTGCGATGAAATGGCAGGCAGCCTGTGGTCGGTGGCGGGGTGTTGCCGGGCTGGCGGCATGTGTTGGCGTAGCAAAGCAAAGCGCGCTAAGTGTAGCAAAGTTAAGGTTGAATTTTAACGAAAATACAATAAAACACAAAAAAAAAAAAAAAAAACGATGATAATAATAAATAAATTGTAACTACGAAATAAAGCGCCAACTGTGAATTTGATTTTTTTTCTATATAAAAATAAACGTTCGTATTTTTTAATATTGCACGGTATTTTTTTCTGTAAATTAATAAATAAATGTGTAGCGTTGCAGTTAAAAAAATATACGACTACCGCTGTTTTGTTTAAAAAAAAAATTGCAAAAAAAAAAAACAATTACAATAAAAACAACTGAAAACTACGCGTACCTCTTGAACAGAATCAGTGCATGTCAGTTGGCAAAGTGTAAATGATTTAATTCAGTTACTTGGCTTAGTAAAACCGAAACAAAAACATAGCAAAGCAAATAAATTAAAACAAAATAACAACAGCAGCATAATAAGTTAATAAAAAATATAAATAAAAATATTAATAAGCACAAAAAAAATATACAACATACAACACAATGACTAAACAGCGAAAACAATTAACAAGAATTGCCACAACAACAATTAAATGCACTAAATATGCGCATACGCATATGTATAAAGTGAAATATTTTATGAAATTGTTTGAAGCAGACAAAAGAAGAGGAAAACCACATAACATGCAAAGACCTTATCATGGTGGCATACGTTAACGGAAGAGTGACATCAAAAAGGTTTGCCACTACAACATAAAACATAACTGTAGATTCACTGGCAGCATATGAATGCCAATTGCATTACTGTTAGCTGAAATGCCAACGGCATGTCACCGATGTCGGCGCATTGTCGAACTTCTATTAATTAATATTAATATTACGTAACTATTGCCAAAATATTATTATTAATAAATTGTCCTTTCACATCTAAAACCGACATAGATTCCGGCAACTATTCGAATAATTTCACAAATAGAACGTCTATTCATAAAATATGCGAAATTGTTGATAATTGTTGAGGTCTGGTTTCGTAAGTCCTCCTGATTGGTAGTCGCTACCACAACGTCTGAGAAAATATATTACATATTACTGCTTTAAAAAATGAGTCAATTTATGCAAAATGTTTTGCGGTTACTGCAATTATTGTGTGACGCACTTTTGCTTTTAATTAATAAAAGAATGTACATATATAAAATGCTTGTACAATATATAATGTACATATGTATGTATATACAAGTATACGTATTGGATATCGAAAGATCGTTAAAGTTCGTTCGTGTTGCCGAGCTTGCACAGTACACTTTATTGACGTATATGATGAACTTTTGGGTACATTGTTTTCTACGTTTATGTAAAAATTTCTGTTTTATTACTAAACGGCATTAGTCACTTTGCCGCTCGGTATTTCTAATAAGCAGACTGAAAACAACAATAGGCATGACTACGGTTTGTAAAATTACAGAATAAAAAAAAAAAAAAATTATTAAGAAAAAAAAAAAACACAAAAAAACAATATACAACAACAAATGCTTTAAGGTAATTACGCATACGCAACTCGACTCAAACCTTGCATCTTTTTGTTTTTTATTTTTTCCATATCTCTGCCGATTTAGGTGATTTTTGTTATTTACTTGGGTTCTTTTTGAGGATGAGAAGGCACATTGAAATGCACAAACGTTGTAACTGACAATAGGCCGTTAACTAACCGTTACAGTCCGTAAGAAGTGGCTGACATTAATATTGGAAGTTCTCAAGACCCACAATCATGTCCGAAATCATTTTGCTAAATTGCTAGCGATCAAGAAAAAAAATAATAATAATAATTAAAACTTAGAAAGGCAGGGCTATAGTCGGGCCTAACCGACTATAGAAAACCCTGTACCCAATCCAAAACTGAATATATTTTTTTGTTGCTTTGATATTTTGTATTCATTACGTAAGGATATCTCAAGAAAAAAAAATTTTTTTTTTTTAGTAAAAGACATTTTTTGGCCGCTCGTTCCTATGGCAGCTATATGTTATAGTAAACCGATATTTATCATATTCGGGAATATGATTGGATATTACTAAAAACCATTAAACCCAAAATTTGATAACGATATCTTAATAAAAAAAAAGTAAATGTTGTTTTCCTGCCGATCGTTCCTATGGCAGCTATATGATATAGGAAGCCGATGTACATAATATTGAGATATATGATTAGGCATTAGCTAAAACTATTAAATACAAAATTTGGTAACGATATCTTAAAAAACAAAAGGGTTTTGGTTACTAAATGTGGGTTTTCGGCCGATCATTCCTATGGCAGCTATATGTTATAGGTCGAAAATCGAAAAAAAAAAACAAAATCGTTATGCCTATGTATTGGGCGAGTCTTCGTGCCAAATTTGGTGGTTAAATTGATTCTAATTTCGATGCTGATCAAGAATATATATACTTTGTGGGGTCTGCCACGCCTCCTTCTGCCTGTTACATACATTTGCATACCGTTTACCATTTTTTGGTACAGGGTATAAACATAAAGAATTGTCGCCCTAAAGAATAAATAAATAAGCATTTCATGTCGTTTATTCATTTGTTTTTTTCTTTTTTGTAACAATGGATTTATTTACGTTTCTTTCGCATCCGATCTAAGCTTAAATTTGTCATCTGTATTTGATGAGTATCGTAAGGTCGGTGCATGGATTTAAACGAATGATTTCACTGTCAATAATTTGCAAAGCTGCTTCATTGCTTGCTTTGAAAATGTTAAATTTTTCAGCTAACAATTAATAATCATCATCAACCAGCTGAGATGACACATAGTTGTACATATGTAGGTACAGTGTCTATTCCAGCTGAACTATTAAAATTTGCATACAAAAAAAATATAATAGAAAATAAATGAAAAACAAAAAAAAAAAATATACATAAGTTATTTTTATATAAAAAAAAAAATGTACCACTACTTGACTTATGAAATCAGTCTGAATAATGGCTGATTGAACAAAATTAAAAGTCAATGGCCAACACAAAGAGTAAACGGTTGAGAGTGCAAGCAAAAAAAAAAAAACAAAAGGTAATAACGTTACCTTCTTTGCTCAGCAGCAAGTAATTGTCTAGATGCGACAATGCAGCGCAAACATCAACGACGCACACACCCCCACCACAAGGCAGCACAACCTAATCCAATCCAATGCAATCCAACCCCACCCAACGCAACCCAACCCAACACAACACAACACGACACGACAACGCATCTGGCAGCCTGCGGTGTGTGCGCGCGTTAAGTGCTCGCTTTGCACCTGCCAAAGACATTTGAGTGACCCATTAGAGTTTAATGCAATTTACCTGCCGCACGTTAATTAAGTGCTGTAGCACTTTCTGCTTTGGCTCTGCTGCCTTGCTTCCTTTGTCCTTTTGCTTGGCTTTGTTTTCTGCCGCGTGCTGCCAACTTTGCTCGTTCCGCTGCTTGCTTGATAATTTGTTTCTTGTTGTTTTTATATCAATTTTATTGTAAAAACAAACTTGTTTTTTCTAACACTTTTAAGAGTTTCATTGCTACAAACAAAAAATAAAAAAAAGGAAATTTTATTGGAAAAAAAAAAACAAACACGCGCCTATAACAAAACGTTCTTTCGCTTGACTTATTTCACTTGACTTTGTGTTATTGTTGTTGTATTGATTTTTGCACTGCAACGAGTGACAGGTTCATAAACTGCCAGCAAAAACAACACAAACAACAACAAACACACATACACACGCAAACGCACACGCACACGCACCCCGTTTATGTTCGTCCTGTGCCCGCTTTTGTGTTTTGTTTCTTTTGCGTTTGCTACTTTTGGCTAATAGCGAAACACGGAAGTCATGAGTAGCACTGAGCGCGCCGCTGCGCTGCTGCTGTAGTCAGAGGGTGTTATAACGGTAACGCATGCTGCATGTGTATCCATTGGATACCAACTGTCAAAACAACAACAGCAAAAGCAAAAGCAACATCGACATCAACCACAATAACAACAATTTGGCAATTGTAGTTAAAATGTAAAACAGTTGATTTTAATTTCAAAACTTTTTTGGCAATTAATGTAACATAATTGCAAGTGCGCGCAAAAAATGACAAGTTTAACGACTAAATTTGTTTCATTTTTCTATTTTGCATTTTCGCCGTTTGTTTCTAAACGCTTTTGGTTAAGTTCTTAACTGATTCTTTCATATTACTTCTACTGCTATTGCTATGTGTTTGTTTCCTTTGTGTTATTTTTGGCAATATGCGGGTGGGACGTTGGGTTTACAGTTCATAATCTGGTTTTTTGGCTCTTAAGGCAGTGGTCAACGCGCGCGCAATACTAAACACAGGTGTTTGTTCTAAGTAAGTTCTTTGTATACCTTTTAAATACACACTCGAAAATTCAAATTAAAAAACGCCATACAATTCCACACAACTAAGCTCCGAACTTCAACGTTGGAGACGCGGTACGAGACTAACATGATTCTATCAACATTTGTGTATTAGCGCGACTTTTGCATTGTGTATGTACCCGCATGTATTTAACGCAGAGAGTGGGGCCACTGTTGTTTTAACGGTCTAGTGCGGCATGTAGCCACGTAGGTACATACGTGCTTTGTAACGTCTGAAGTTTGTGTGCAACCATGTGTGCTAACACTATAGTGCATTCATTCGTCGATGCCTTGTCTGGCGCACTGACATGAAAGAGAGAAAAGTGGCTACAGTTTCATAACAGCTGCTGTATGTAGCAGACTGACTGACAGAGTGATAGCGTAAGTGTATCTGTTTTAACAGTGATCCGATCAGCTGTTTGCTTTTGTGTAGTCTTTTCGCGTCGTTCTTGACTCGAACACAGCGCGACGACGGGCTTTTCGTTACAAATAATTGCTGAATAATAGTAATGTACTACGAATGCAATAAAAATACACCGACAGTTTAATGCAATAATATTTATTTAGTTTTACATAAACGAAAAGTGTAACTTATTGTAGTTTAAGTGTACTTAAGTGCTAAATAGTTTTCAGTTTGTTTGTTTGCAATATGTCCTCTGCGCAACGACAACAATGAGAAGTTTGATTGAAATTAATTCGCTACTTTGATTTAACTGCAAAAGTGTGTGGCTTATGACAATACCAACTGGTAAATTTTGAATTAAGTCAATAATTAACTACAACCACCCGCCACGCGTGACAAATCAACGTCAGTCTGCCATCAATTGTATTTTCCTTATTGTATATTATTTTCTTGTATGTTGCCGTTTTTGATTTTTTCCTGCCTTTAATAGTGTTTTATAGGGTGGTAACTGGCACCAGCGCGACTGACAAACTCCCGCTGCTGGTGACGGTGGCAGTGGCAGCAGGTGACGTGCAAACAGCAATGTAAACGTATTGATTTTTACAATGTTGAAAAAGTGTAGCTCGCGCAAAAACATACAAAAAAAGTGCAGCAGCAGCAGCAGAGTGAATTAATACGTTTTAAGTGGGTGCGCATATAGATTAAAAAGAGAAAAATATTTAAAAAAGCAATTGTGTTTTATAAAAAAGAAACAAGCACAAAACAAATGCGGTTAGTTATTTATGTATGTATGTTGTGTGTTGGATTGTCGCAGTACCTGCACAAAGAGCGTCGAGGCATGCATTTACTAGTGAAATAGCATAAATCGCGAACACCCAGACGCCACCCACCGTCGGAAAGCATGCAGCTGTGCCTACTTTTCGATGTCTGTCGGTTAGAGCGGGGCGATGCGGTGTCAGGTATCTGTGTGGCTGATTTTTTGTCACACATAGCACAGCACAGCGCAGTGGCGACAACAACAACAAAAACATCAAAAACAACTAAAGCTAGCAACGACGCAAACGAGCAGCAGCAGCAGAAGCATCTTCGACTTCCGTTGCTCACGAAAATTATTTAGAGGCCAAGTTTACGTTGCCTATTTTTGTGTGTTCTGGAAAAACGCCGCAGTCGCCTTTGTCATCCGCGCCGCCATCATCTCCATCTTCATCAACCTCAACCTCTTCGTTGTCGTCGTCTTTTCCGCTGTTGCTTAAGCGCTGCCACCTGACCCGCTTAACGCGTATTGATGCTGAAGTGGCTGTGTGTGTGTGTGTGTGTGTTTTTTTTTTTTCTCCTTTTGTATTTATTTTTGTTTCTCGTTTTTTTTTCTATTTGGCCGACTGAGTGTTATTGGGTTAATTGGCATGCGACTTGGCTCAGATGACGCTTATTGCAGTTGCACGTCAGTTGCTTTTGTTATGGACTTGCACCAGCTGCAGTAATTTGTGGTTTTGCTTTACTTTTATTTATTTTTTTTTTGTTAGTTTTGTTTTTTTTTGCATTTTTAATTGCTGTGATTCATGGCATAAGCTTAGATGACAGCACGCATCGAGCTATCCGATTGTCTTGATTATTTATTTCGCCTTCATTGTTTGGTGAGGCGTGTACGGACACATTGCATGCCGATGACACATGCAAAATTTATAGATCTTTTCGACAACAAACCAAGCGAGTCCGAGACTCTATTGCTCAGTCATTTACATGCTCGCGCGAATCACGGAATCGCTAAAAAAAGTGTGTTCCTGAGCATGTAGGGTGACCCCATATGAAGTGATGCGTTACTCAATTAAAATTGCTATATATAGACTAGAAGAAGAACAAGAGTATTATGATGCAGTCATCGACTTAATAATGTTTTGTTTTTGTTTAATATTACAGATTGCTGCATCTCAAACAAAAGCTCAAAAGATGCTGCTACAAGCAGCGCAGCACGGAAAAGGCAGCGACTGAACGCTGGGCCAAAGAAGAAAAGCTGCTGTGCAAGAGCCAGACAGCATAAGGTGGCCAACATATAGAAAAAAAACAGCCAGGCAAACCCGATACTAAGGACATTGTAAAACGACAGCTATCCAAGCAAAGAACAAAGCAGCAGACTACAAAAAATAAGTCAAACAAAATAATAATAATAACAAAAAAAAAGAGGATAAAGTGCAAATAGTTAAGAAAGGGGACAAATAAACATTGCAATGAATTCCTGTAACGATAGCAGCAACGATTCAATGGATACAACAGCAACAACGGCAACAACAACAACTGGCACAACAACAAACAATCAACACTATCAGCAGTCGAATAGACTTCCCACTGCTGCTGCTCCCGCTGCCGCTAGTGGTGGGAGTGGCTGTGGTGGCGATGTGGTTGGCGTTGGCTCTGTTGCCATTGTTGCTGGTAATGACTTCGATCATTTGAACAATGACATGAATGTTGGCAATCTGCCAGTGAAGCCGCAGGAACGCTACGTGTGGGAGATGCGAACACGTAGTCCGAATTTAACGCCGGCAAGTACGGTGCTTAATTCACCGGATTTAAATACGGACAGTATGCAGTACTCACTGCATCATGGTTCGCATCAGCTGTCGCATCATCATCAGCATCATCAGCAACAGCAGTATCAGCATATGCACCAGCGACAGCACCATACGCATCATCATCCACATCATCAGATACGCGTCGGACATAGTCCAGGTAGTCAATTCGATCAGCACGATATACTGCCACAGGTATGCCAGCACATGAATCCATGAATGCAGAATCAGAGAATTGCTAATTTTGAATCTTTTCATTTGTATGCTTTGCGTTAGGGTCTCGCAAGTCCCGGGTCGCCAACGGATGTCGGCAAGGGCGACGGTCAATGTTTGCGCGACGGTGAGATTGTTGTCTTCGATGACATCGACACGAATTGGATGAGCAAGGCATCAGCGAATGGTTACGGCAAAGAGACGGTATGCGGTGGCGCTACGCCCACCACGCCTACAACGCCGCCATCATATCATCAGCATTATCTGCATCATCACCATCAGCATGCGCAGCACATCGCCGAGGATGTGCTGAAGGTGACGAAGATGATTGGCCAATTGCCCATTGCAGAGTATGAGGGTTCGCCGCGACGTTTCGGCAATCAGCCGTTGGCAGCAAGGAGCGGCAGCGCAACGTTGAATGCCAGTTTGCCCAAACGGCCGCCTGGCTTTCCACAGCGTGTTTCGCCAACGGCGGTTCAGTCGCAGCAGCAACAACAGAAACGCTTCTTTGTCCCTGGCACTACGTCCAATAGCAATAATAATAATGATAGTGATGACAATAATAAATCATCCATTGGCAACTTAATCGATTTGATCGACCACGATGAGCACCGCAACAGTGAGGTATTGCGTCAGGCAGCAGCGGCCGCGGCAGCAGCGACGGCTGTGTTGGGCAATGCTTCTGCTGCTGTTGCTGCTGTCGCCGCCGCCGCCGTTGCTGCTGGCAGTGGTGCAGGCCCCGATACAAGCAACAAGACAAAAACTTTCGATTATCTGTATGAGTTCTCAGAGACGCGTAAAGTGCTGGAGGAGTTCTTCAAGGCGAACGCCGATGATGAGAAACGTTTTACGGACTTTACGGAGAGCGGCGACGACGTGGCGAATTCGGTGGTAGGTCTACATTTGGTTCCTTTTCTTTCATAATATAATATGCTTGTCTTCATGCAGGATACGCAGCAGGACTATGCTAACGAGGAGAAACATATCGAACAGGCCTACATTGGCCAGCGTTTGGCTAGAATACCCAAAGATGAGCTGTACTTGGTGCATCGCGGTTCCCCGAAAAAGCAACCGCCGAGCGACAACAACAGCATTGTCGCCTACAACAGCGTCGAGCATAATGATATTGAGCTCTATATCGATTCAAATAGTCGCAGCAGCGGCGACTTAGCCGACACCGAACTAGAGGCGAATCTGCGTCGGCATTCGCGCAATTTCACGCTGTCCCCCGAGACAACTGATTACGATTCGAATTGCGGCGACTTGGACAGTCTATCAAATGATATTAACTGCACGACAGACTACGGCAAATTGTACACGAGCATGCCAGTGCTGGAGGACGGACTGTCGAGTGGGCATGCCTCAGACACGGAGAACAACGCGTCGGTTGTTTGTGATAAGCAGCAACAACAACAGCAGCAGCAGCCGCAGCCGCAGCAGCAGTCACAGCAACAACAACAGCAGCAACAGCAAGAACAACCACATTGCATTGATTATGAGCAAAACGAAAATGACGAAATGCAGCAGCACGAACAAAAGCACCCACACCAGCCACATAATGAGTACAATGTCAGCTTGTCGCTCGTATCTGGCGAGTGTTTGGCAAATGATCTGGTTTGTGATTTAGCAGGCGTCGACGCTATCGAAATTGAGCAAGAAACACCGCAACACACCCAACAGCATCAGCAGCAATTGGATCTAGAGCTGGAGCTGGAACTGGAACAGCAGCAGCAGCAGCAGCAACATCAGGAGCAGGCAGATTGTAATGAGCTGAGTAGCGACGATTGCAACAACCATCATCATCATCATCAGCAGCAGCAGCAGCAGCAGCAGCAGTTAGAAGAGGTGACCTCACACTACGGTGCCGTGTACGCTGTCAATTGTGCTAAGCAATCGCCACCGCCTCCGCCTGCGCCTGTGCCACACCGTCCATTCACCGGCAGCCAGTCACATTTGCAGCAACAGCCACAGCAGCGCACTGCCGAGTCCGTTGAGATACAGGAAGCCATGAAAGAGATCCGCTCCGCACTGCAACGTGCCAAAACTCAACCCGAAAAGTTGAAATTCTGTGACGAAGTCCTACCGCCGGATCCGGATTCGCCGGTCTGGGTGCCACGTAAAAATACGGGCGCCATGCAACAGGCAGTGGCCGTAGCCACAGCTGTTGTGGCTGCTGCCCAAGCGGCGAACCACTCAGTAAACAAGAACACGCAACGCTCGGCATTGCATTGCGCCGGCGCTGGTGGCAATGGTGTTGGTGCTTCTGGTGGCTCCAACATCGGCGACGAAGAGGAGCTCGACACGGATCTTGAAACCGATCGTCTGCTTGGTCAACAACGTCTGGATGAGCAGGATTTTTTCGATGATAAGGTGAGTCGCGGCTAGAGCAAATTGTTGTTAATGTTGTCCTGTCATGTTTCCAATAAAAACATTTTTCGATTCAGAATGCTTGGCAGAAAGCCACACGCATCGGCATCGGCATCGGCATAGGCATCGATGCCTGTGAGCAAACAAATGCCGATTTCGCCATGCTCAATAGCAGCAACAGTGCTGCCGCTGCTAACGGCAATAACAACAACAATTCAGCTGTTGCCGGCGGATGCGTTGGCAGCAGTGCTGTCGCCAGTAACGGACTCAAGCCGCAAACGTATTCAACCGCCACGATTCGTCATGGCGTCGGCACAGCATTAACGCCCAACTCACCGGATATTTGCCAAATTGTGGGCAATGCGGATGTCACGCTCTCGTCGCCGGAGAAGCTGCAGTACACAAAGAGTCCAACGGGCTCACTGAAATCGCTGAAAGATTTGGCCAACAGCGACAAGAAGGCCAAGACGTCGCGCAACAAAGAGGGTAAGTAGCGTTTTAGTCTACCCGTGTCAATTTTCGTGTCCCTTTTTAATGTGCCTCCAATTGGACGCTGCTCTTGTTGTTTGAATCCCTGTTTGTCGTGTGCGTTGCTGCTGTAAGTGCATGTGTTTGCTGTTTCGTGTTTCGTGACTCTAAGCTAGTGTCTAATTCATGCATTTCGTTTCGTTTCGTTTCGTCTTGATCTCGGTCTTGATGCGCAGGTCTCTTGGAACCCAAAGTGCTGATCGAAGGTGTACTCTTTCGCGCCCGTTATCTTGGCTCCACACAGCTCGTCTGCGAGGGTCAGCCGACAAAGTCGACGCGCATGATGCAAGCCGAGGAGGCTGTGTCACGCATTAAGGTGGGTACAATCCTGCAGTAGAGTCCACAATGCTTAGCGTTAGGCGACACACGCAATTTTGCTTTTTTGCCTAATGGAAAAGTAAACTTGACAAGAAAAATCATTGTATGTTAACTAACTCACGCTTTCTCATCCCAAATGCTGCCCCTATATTTAAATATATATTTGCTATATATATAGGCTTTGGTAAGTAGTTCCCACGCTATGCCCACGATCTATGTAACACTCATACACATAACGAATGGCTTATAGCTATCGGATTTGAAATTAAATTATTTTACGTTGCTCTTTTATTTCATTTAGGCGCCGGAAGGTGAAAGCCAACCCTCAACCGAGGTCGATCTATTCATATCAACTGAAAAGATAATGGTGCTCAATACGGATCTCAAAGAGATCATGATGGATCATGCACTGCGCACGATATCGTACATTGCCGATATTGGCGATCTGGTTGTGCTCATGGCACGACGTCGCTTTGTGCCGAATGGCAGCAACAGCAGCACAGTTGGCGGCTTAACAACGATCGGCAGTGGCGCCGATGGCTGCAGTTCGGATACGGATGCAAATGGCGGTGGCGTTGGCGTTGGCAAAGAGAATAAGGATAGCATCGGCAATGTTGGAAAACCAAATCGCACACCGAAAATGATCTGCCATGTGTTTGAGAGTGATGAGGCGCAGTTCATTGCACAGTCGATTGGTCAAGCATTTCAGGTTGCCTATATGGAATTTCTGAAAGCGAATGGCATCGAGAACGAGAGTTTGGCCAAAGAGATGGACTACCAGGAGGTGCTCAATAGCCAGGAGATTTTCGGCGATGAGCTGGAGATATTCGCGAAAAAGGAATTGCAGAAGGAGGTCGTCGTGCCTAAGGCCAAGGGTGAAATACTCGGCGTTGTGATAGTTGAAAGCGGCTGGGGCTCCATGTTGCCAACGGTGGTCATTGCAAATCTCATGTCGGGCGGCGCAGCGGCACGTTGCGGCCAATTGAATATTGGCGATCAGCTGATTGCGATAAATGGCATGAGTCTGGTCGGTTTGCCGCTGTCGACGTGTCAGAGTTACATTCGTAATGCAAAGAACCAAACTGCCGTGAAGTTCACTGTCGTGCCGTGTCCACCGGTCGTTGAGGTGAAAATACTGCGACCCAAGGCGCTCTTTCAGCTCGGCTTCAGCGTACAAAATGGCGTAGTAAGTGTTGCGCATGCATATATTTTTAACCAATATTATTATATTTAATTATTTGTGTTTTTTTGCTGTTGTAGATTTGCAGTCTGCTGCGTGGCGGCATTGCGGAACGTGGCGGCGTGCGTGTTGGCCATCGCATTATTGAGATCAACAATCAGAGTGTTGTCGCGGTGCCGCATGATACCATCGTCAAGCTGTTGTCATCTTCCGTGGGCGAGGTATGCTACATTTTCAGTGTTGTTGTTGTTTTGTTATTTCAATTTGCGTTTGCTTTTTTTCCGCACAGATCTTAATGAAGACCATGCCTACGTCCATGTTTCGTCTGCTCACTGGCCAAGAGACGCCAATTTATATATAAACTAAATGCTAGATATTTTACATAATACCTTATATACACACTACTATTTACACTAAAAAACCTACTTGTATACTTAGCTATATACTACGATTTTGCATTATTCTTTTAATTCATTTTATTTAAATCTTATTTTTACTTTAGCTCATGCTTTAAAGTTATATATAAATGTACATTCTGTTTTTTGTTTTTTTTAATTTTATTTCAACGCTTAAGCATTCTTTTTCACTTGGCTTTTCACGCTTTTATATATAAATACATACATTTGCAAAATGCCAGCAACTAACAAATTTCAGACAAAAAATGAAACAGAAGCAACAATTTATACTCATGTAAACATTAACTAATTATGCGTTTAAGCAATTAATTAATTGTATTAATTATTAAGCAACAAAAGCGCGCCATATGCAGCAAATAATGCCGCAATAAATATGAATTCAAGTAAATGCTGAATATGCAGGAAAAATAACCAAAAGTATCAAAAAAAAAAAAATTCAAACTCACGCAAAGTAGAAAATTTCGCCGTTTTTTTTTGTTTTTGCAGCAGACATACATACATATATTTTTATATATATTAACGTAATTGCAATGCGTACAGATTTTCAAAAGACTGAACTTTGGTTTTTTATTGAACAAAATGACAAAACAAAAAAATAAGAGGAAAAAACGAAAATACTAAACAACAAATTGAAATGGAATATAAACAAAGAAAATTCCAATGCAAAACATTAAATCAAAAATCAACTCAAAATATCAAACTCAAACAAAGTAGGGCCGCGATTTTAAAAATAACGTGACAACAATATAAAAAACCAATTTTAGTTTATAATGTTAGTGCCATTACGCAGTGAGAATGAAATAGAGCTAGCCGCAAGTCTAAGCGTGAGAGTGAAGTGCGACAGAGATAGAGAAATCGCGAGCGTTGGCAGTTAAAAAAATTTAATGATTTGCTCATAGGATTAGCAGCAATTCTTTAATAGCCTTATTTTTATTATTTCTTTTTGTATCTGTAATTTAAAGAAAAAAAAATTTTTTTTACATTTTATTAACTACATTTATAATTTGTGTATGCCAAAAAATATATCATAAAATGATTTAATGTAAATTTATTAAAGTTTTTAATTTAATTGTTAGTTATATTTTTAATTTATAAAAAAAGAAATATGTAAGAAAATAATAAGAAATTCTTTAGCAACCGACAAAGAAACAATATACATAACTTTCTTAAAAAAAAAGTATTAAAAACAAGAAAAGTAAAGTAACTAAGCAATTTTTCTAGCGTGCAGCAGCAAACGTGTGCAGATGAGTTAGCAACCGTCTTAAACTTAAACAATAAAATAAAAAAATGCGAAATACTTAAATAGTTAGCTAACGAAATTATTTATATAAATATATACACAATATATATATATATACATATATATATATATATATAATATATAAATATATAAAAAGCCGTGCATTTAAAACAAGAAGCGAATGTTTTACTTTGAGATTATTTTATTTTTTGCGCCGTTTAAATGAAATGTATAAAAATAAATACCAAAAAAATAAAAACAGCCATTCAAAAATGATTTGTTACCAAACTTATAAGTAAAGCTAAATATGTGTAAAGAAGAAATATTAAGGAAACAAAAAAAAAAAATAAAATAAAAATAAAAAGAAAACGAAAAAAAGAAGAAAAATAAGAAAATCAGACAACGCTGAAGTGCGTTCATATTTATTTATATGTGTTAATTAGCAAGCATAATAATAATATTAAATTAAATATAAATAACTAAATAAAGGAGCTTATTTTTTCATACCACAAAGAATCATAAAACGAAACCACTCATATAGCTTAATATAATACTATATATATAAAAATATATGAAAATAAAGTAATAAACACTAAAAAAAAAATACATCTATTGCATGCCTAAACAAAACTAAAACTAAAACTAAACAAAAGTGTAAAACATTGCATGCTACTTTTTATAAATTTGTTTTTTGTTTTTTCTTTGTTTGAGTTTTGCAGTTTTCGAATTTCGCGTCAAATATTTGCAAATATTTCGCATTAAATAAATTAACTAAAAATACTAAAAACTATACAAATTTTACACTCACTTGTATACTAAATATTTTATTATGCAGAAAATGCAAAAAAGCAAATATGAGTTAAATAAAAGATTAAAAAACAAAACAAACATTTAAAAGTTATATACATATGTAAATTATGTGAAACTAAATTAAAAATGAGAACAAAACGTAAAAAAAAGATAATAAACCTAAAATTGTATTGGTAAAAACGATGCGAGAAAAAGGCAAGCAAATCAAGAAAAATTGCATTTTCATGTTTAATGAAGAAGTACAGAAATACAAGTAAGAAATACAGATAATAATATAACAAAAAGTAAGAACGAAATGGAAAATAATAAAAAAAAATAAAAATACTTATTAAAAATAATGAATGCTATAAAAAAGAAGCGCAGCTTTCTTTGCAAACAAAAAGTACATAAATAAAATGATGATAATACAAGTGAAACACATTTATTAACAGATTATTTTATTTCTTTTTAATGAAAGTTCCGTGCAGTAAGAACTTGGGCAAACAATTTTTGAGGTGTTTTATTTGTAGTTACGATTGAAGCCGAGATTTACCATCCCGGGCCAGTGTTATACGCACTGGATCGGTTCCATACAGCTGATAGCCATGGGAACCGGTACAATTATCAAGTAAGTCATGCATAGCTTCGAGTTGCTGCGTCAACAATGAAGAAAAACAAGTTAATGTGTGAAATGTGTTCTTTGGGGTTTAAAAATTTAATACTCTCAACACATATGCAAGTGTTCTTTTATTGAATTGCTTTAATTAAATTCGCCTGCAGGGCTTAAGTGTTTGTCCTTGCGGCGAACGGCAGGGTCAGCGCACATAACTTATCGCGAAATTGTCGACAACAGCGCATCAGGTGTTTAACATGCACAAGTGCAGGCGCAGACTGACAGCTGCTGGGTGTGGGTGGGGCTGGGCGGCGAATTACATTTTGATTGCACTGTGCCCAGGCATTGGAGCATTGCAAGGTTGACGATTGTGCAATTCTTTAATGTATGTATGCATATGTATAACTTAAAATAAAATGAATTTACAAAGCCGCACGGACGCATGCACTCACGTACTCACGCAAGCAAGCACGCACGCGTGAATTGTTCGACATGCGACATTACGAAGCATGCATGTACAGAGCTCAGCATAACGGAAATCGGTTAAACTGTTGCTGTTGTTGTTCATGTTGTTGTGCTATGTTGTATGCATGCATGTACGTATAGTTTTCACATATTTTCATATGTGGACAATCGCATATTTATTTTAAATCTTTTGACATATCTCGGTTTGCTTTTCTTTATTTGCGCTTAAAATAAAAGCTTTCGCTTGGCGTGCCTTTACATAAATCGCTTCGCTGACTGTACATTGTAAAAAACTCTTATTTTTATTTTTCGTTTTTCTTTTTTCGTTTTTGTTTGTAAATTTATATTATTTATTTTTAATGCCATGTCGTTGGTAAGTTTTATTGACATGGGCTTGTAGTGCGTTTGTAATTTTAATTCCGAAATTAAATGTGTCGCTTTCCTAGAGTTACAGTAATCTTTTTATTTTTTGTTTATAAAGCAAATAATTTGAGCCAAACATTCATGCTGAATATTTAACTGATTCACAAAATAGGTTTAACATATCTACAGTCTTTCCTAGCGTGCTCTCTAGCTCAGCAGGCAATAATCTTTAAGCGTGCAACGCTGCAAACCTCCAATATTTGGCATGAGATTAAATTCGAAGGTACGAATTTATAACTACGCTCGCTTCACCCAGCAGAGTTCAGATAAATATTATGGTTCTCCGGAATTATTATGCACAAAAAAAAAAAAAATAATGCCAGCTAATTTTAGAATTCGTATTAAATTTTATTTTATTTGTTATCTGCACCATTTGAGAGTAAAACGACGATTATCAAATAGACAAAAACATTCTTTCACTTCCTTGCGTTGACAATCTAGATAAAAACACATGAAAGAGAACAGTTATACAGACATAGTATGCATGGATGTGTGTGTACACTATATGTGAAGAGGTATGCTTATGGAAGTTTTTGCTTTATTTAATATGCCAACTGTGCGCTTTAGCGATAAGATCGAAATGCAGTAGTCATGTTATACGAGTATACAGCCAATATATAGAATGGCGCATGAGTGTGGGCTGCATTTGATATGTGCATGCGGCCACTTGACGCATGCCAATGTTGGGCCATGTGCTGTGCATGGGCAAGAGATTGTCCAACTTGTGCACTTCCTGCCTTTCGCGGCAGTGCAGGTTTCTGTATTCTCTTTTTTGCTATTCTGATGAAATGCTCGAAATGGAAAAACAGTTGATTTGGTGTTTTTGCGGTTCAACAATCAACACGGACGGTGTTTACTTAGTATTGTATTAATTTGGTTCTTTCTCAGCTTGATGAGCTTGCGCAACTGTGCAAATATTAATATTAGGTGGCTTGATGAGCTCACATGGCACAGAGGCCGCCGTCAGTACGAGATGAAAGCAAACAGCAGCGACTGAGTTTGGCTTCTGATTCAGACAAGACTCGAACTCGACGGAAACAATGAACTCAGACACTTGTGTCGGGCTTTGCTGAGTATTGCTCCGCTCAAGCAACAACAGAAATACGCACATATATGTACACATACATGCACCCGCATATACATGTATATATGTATAGGTCACATATGTATATGTGAGTATGTATGTACTTTATGTATGTACTTTGTTAAATTAACTAAAAGTCAAACAGTCAAAGAGACAAAGCCACATGGCGAAATTTCAGTTTTTGGGGTTTTCGCTTATTTTTTTTAATTCAGTTTCAGTAATTAATAAAATATTCGACAGCTCAAACGAGTTCCGTAGACAGGCAATTACTTACGACGTAGAAAACTATAAGCGGCGGAAAGGTCTCTTCTTACGCAGAAAATCATAAACTGCAATGGCAAAATCAAAAACGCTGCTTGCCCTGCTGCTCCTGGCGCTGGTCATGTCCACTGCAATGGGAGGACGGTCGCAAACGAAACCGAAGCAAACTGGACGCAAACGTGCATTTGGTATGTTTTCATTTAAGCCCGATTTGTGAACTTGGTATTGACCAGAAATCCGTCTGATTACATCGTTTAGGCGTGGGTCTTCTGGGTGGCGCATTGGCTGGCGCCGTCATAAGCAACGCAATGTCGAAGAATTCGGCAAGTCCTGCACAGGCTCAACCACAGCCCCAGGAGGCCACTGTTGTGCATCACCATCCGTATGCCATCGACTACAATCAACCACCCGTCGTTCCCTACGCGGCCGCCGATCCCAAGCATGTGGCGGTCATAGAGACTGGAGCTACGTATCCGAATGGTTGCTATAAGCAAACGATTAAGGAACCCGTTCCCGGCCGACCGAACGCATATGTGGAGACGGTGCATCTGATCTGTCCATCGGCGCCATCAGCCACACCAATCCCACAGGCGGCACTCGGAGTGCCAGTCGCGCAATTGTATCCCAATCTGCCAGCACCAGCCGCCCCGCAATCCGTGCCAGCTGCTGCTCAGCCCGTGCAGTACAGCAGTATTGGGGCTAATCAATACATACCCAATCCAGTGGCACCTCAGCCAGCGCCGATGCAGCCGGTGGCACCGCCAGCTGCTAATCAGTCGGTTCAACCACAGCCCGCTGTGCACTATCATCCAGTGGCTCCGCCAGTACAGCAAGTGCAGCAAGTGCCTGCAGTGCCCGCCGATCCAGTGGCCGCTAATCCGCAGCATATTCCAGTTGTGCCACAGTTCGGAGTTCCTGTGCTGCCCAGTGCGCCGGTGGCACCCGCCGTAGTCAATCAGTCGGCCAATCCACAGCCTGCTGTGCACTATCATCCAGTGGCTCCGCAGCTTGCTCCAGTTGCTCCACAGGCAGTTGTGCCACAGATTGGAGTTCCTTTGGCGCCCCTCCCTCCGGCTGCTCCGCCTGCGCCGGAACAGCCAAACAAGCCACAGGTTTTTGTCCTGTCTAAGAAGTCCGTTTTCTATGGCAAATCGAAGTCCGCATCGCCGCGTTCTTTCACCCAGGGTCATGTGTTCGTGCTGCTGGCATTGCTTGGCACTCTCGCCTTCCTGCATTGAGCTGCGCCGGGCATAATACGCACGAGTAGCCATATTACGTATACGTCAAGCAGCACGTATACGTCATGTTGAGCGTATGCATGTTTGCACTTTCTTTATTTTATTCTTATTATTTTTTTATTTTGTCGTTGTATTGTATCGTTTGCATTGTAACTATACCCGTCATATAAAGTAAGCATGTTTTCGTCTTTTTTTAACAAATATTTTTCTGGTTTTTGACATTTAATAATGTCTATTAGCTGGACTATCGGCTGAAATCCGTTGTTTATGGAATTTTACAGCATTTCTCTAGAAATCGCACCACTGTCACTGGATCTTACACTGAGTAATTTTCCATTATAGTTTAATGTCGGTAGTATTAGTGAGGTTAGAATTTCACATAAATTGCAAAGGTTATTTCGACTGCTGCAACTGCAAGCCAATATTACAGATTCATATCCAATTTCACAACAGATTCCTTAAGTACGTAATCGGAAATGTATAACTGCTGCCATTATGGTGCGTATTATTTAATTAACAAAACAAGACAAAAAAAAATCATCGTCCTAACTTTTAAAGAATGACTAAAAACTTCTATCAATAAAACAGTCACAGACGTCTGTAAGCATTTCTATACCTCGGGTGTTATTCCCTAAACAAAAAAAAAAACAATGAAGATGACACAAAACTATTATCCAAAGTCACCAAAGCAACGAGGTAAATATTTTACCGATGATGACGACAAAGGTGAAAAACCAAACTAACACGGCTTGCTTCAGCTAGCACAAGGAAAAAATGATACGCAAAAAAAACTTTAAATCAAATTTAATTAAATGAAATAAACTACAGTGAAACTCCTCTTTACGGACACTCCTTATAACCGGACACCTTCAATAGCCGGACGAATTTCGTGGACAACCATTTCATTAGCTTTTCCATAGAAATATTATTCCAATAATCACACACTCTAATAACCGGACGCGGACACTATATTTCAAACCATTTTGATCAAGAAACCCAAACCAGTTTCTTAAATACATACCGGCATTTCCTTACAAAATAAATCCCATTCGCATCTGCACTGAGACAACAATATAGAAAGTGGATTTGATGAACAACAAAGCGATATTATGGATATAAGTAATTCAGAAGAAGAAGAATCTAATGGAGAAATAAATGAGCCGATAACATCGAACGATGAGGCGTTGAAACAAATTGCCAAACATGATTTTGTAGCTTTTTAACACATCAAAAATATCGACACTCATTTTGAAAATGAACATTTCAAATTAAAACAATCACTATTTAAGCAATCAACCATCACAAGTTTTTTTTCAACCAAAGTAGTAATGAAATGTAAAGACTTGTATAATGTACATATCTACTTTTACTATATATGTAATATTAGGTACTTATGTTTGGAATATTCAGTATAAAATCAATTCGTACAAAATATGAAATACACTACAACTTCCGACGACTTGAATGCGATTTTAATAACATTAATAATAATTGCAACAACAAGTTAACTAAGGAGAAGAATCCATCAAAATCAATCGGATATAAAAATCGAAAGCTGTAATTCTAAGAGCAAATTGCAGGGTATATATCAAAACAAGACATATAGGAGAACTGCATATCCTAACGATTGACGAAGAAAAAATAAAAACAACGAGATAAATATAATACTGACGGAAGAATTGACTATATCACGGCGGCTACAAGGCAATCCGACCATTAAGAAAATTACTAGGAATAACTATTAATTGTATCTTAATTCCACACTGTGTACGGGTTAACTGAATGACAGATTCAATACACTTTTGGGGAAATAACAAATAATAATAAAACATACTTGACCACTGCGAATGAATGTTTGTTTCTAACAACTCAACCAAGTCTCTTTTTTTTGCAGTGAAGCCAAAAATGAAGTCAACGAAGGTTGTGTGGCCGAAATTTCAAAGTACAGGGATGCTAATGCCCTAGGCTATAGAAAGTTAAAGGCCAACGGTAGTTGGGGTGTGATACAAAAGACAGAAAATTATGCAATATCTGTTGGCTGTTCTTAAGACATCAAAAATAGAACAATGAGAAGCGCTATGAAATAATGGTTGGTAATATTTTGTTATAAACAGGAAGAAATAACTAAAGTAGAAAAACTAAAAAGACCAAACCAAAAAAGAAAAACAATTGCTGAATATAAAAGTGAATACAAGCGTTTAACAGAATTAGCATTCAACGGCAGAAGAATTCATCTCAGAAAACGACGTAAGGTATTGGCATGAATTTGTACTTAGATTAACAAATTGATTTGCTGATGAAAAAATATATAGAACCCAGAGTAAAATCGAAAAAACATAGCGAGATCAAAATAAACAAATTTATGTTTACGACAACTTATTGCCATGAAAGCTGTACAACGAGGCTTGTGTATTTTTACTTAACAAACCAAACTAACACAACCAGCTTCAGCTAGCACAAGGGGTAAAACATGATACGCAAAAAATAATTAAATCAAATTTAATTAACTTTAAATACCGGGTTCCCTCGGCAGTCGGGACTACGTCCCGGAACCGACCGAGTGGTTACATCACTGGCAAGGGCTGCCTGGGGACTGTTCTTCTCAGTGTAAATAACTTTTCTCCAGCTTTCATCTCAAATCTTTCTAATTTATTCTTCTTAGTCTTTTGTTCTTTTATATTTTTAAAAAACATGTACATGGGGACTGACATCCCTAGCCGTTACTACAACAACAACAACCAATACCATCAAGCCATTATCCAAAATCCCCAAAACAACGATGTAAATTTTATACTGACAATATAATCCCATTTTCTAAACAAGCGAACATTTACAAAGAAAATAAATAAATTTATGACACGACAAAAATGAAAACCCAAACTAACACAGCTTGCTTCAGCTAGCACAAGGGAAAAATGATACGCAAAAAATAATTAAACCAAATTAAATTAAATGAAATAATAAACTATACAAAAATTTTGACCATTTCTCTGCTTGATTTGTATTTTACGTCAAAGACCCCCAGTTTTTAAAACAAACTTTTATAACACAAATACACAGCAAAAAGGCCAACTATTATAGCCCATAAGTACTCATATTACTGCCTGAAACTTTCTTTACACTTCTAACCACTACGCTATCATAGAAGTACGAAAATAAATGTATATTTATCGTATATATCTTTTAGACAAAATGATCTGATCTTTTTTACCCACGGATCTCGGAAACGGTTAGAACTACAATCATCAACTTTGGCATGAAGACTCTTCTAATCCATAGGCACAACGAGTTTATTTTTTTTTTCGATATTCGACCTATAACATATAGCTGCCATAGGACAGTCGAAAAACCACATTTTCTAACTAAAACCCTTTTGTTTTTCAAGATATCGTTTCCGATATCCGATTTGATCGTTCTAGCTAATGTCCAATCACATATCCAAATATTATGCATATCGGTTTACTATATCATATAGCTGCCATAGGAACGATCGGCTGAAAAACAACATTTACTAAAAAAATTTTTTTCTGTATAAAGTTGTCGTTACTAAATTTTGGTAAGTAATATCCAATCATATTCCTGAATATGATAAATATTGGTTTACTATAACATATAGCTGACATGAACAATATGCCAAAAAATGGCTTTTACTAAAAAAAAAAAAATTTTTTTTTTCTTAAGATATCCTTACATAATGAATACAAAATATTGAAGTAACTAAAAAAAATATTCAGTTTTGGATTGGGTACAGGGTTTTCTATAGTCGGTTACGCCCGACTATAGCCCTGCCTTTCTAGTTGTTATTTTGTGTAATCTATGACATTATTAAATGATCCTATATTTTTACCCCGAAGGGAAAAACTGTACTCTGCTTTTTGTTCTGTATTTGTATTTCGCTATTCTAACCGAATTCGCTGGAACTGTCTGCATATCTTTGTCATGTGCATGTGAAGCTCTGAATATTTGCGCAGTTTGTGTCTTATAAATTCATAAACAAAATAACTTTTATTGTCTTTGCATATACATACATAAGGTATATTGTGTTAATATATATTAATATATATATAAATATGTATATCGTTAAACCAGTTAGGCAAAATTTTTTAATTGTTGCTGCATCATCCTGTTGCCCATAGCTGAACAGTTGCAATTCGACATGTCACAATTTTTACGTTGCGACTGTAGGAAACATCGTTTATGGCACAGCCTTGCACTGCATTGTTGCTTTGTTGTTGCTAACAGTTTAAGCTATTAAATTGGCATTGCATGAGTTTAGTTAGGCGAATGAGTTATGGCAAGTGTCCGTTTTGTTTGTCCGCCCAAGTCGATTCTGTGTGCACTCGACTCGTTCGCACAGCACATAAAGCTCTCAGCGGAAATCATCAAAATAAAGAAAGCAGAAAACAACAAAAATGCTAAAACAACAACAAGAAAAAAGCGAATGGCTAACAAACAGTTTGCTGACTTGTTTTCAAAGAAGATTTATGTGCAGTTGTTAGTTTTAAAAACAGTATTTTTCACAGCAGCAACAACAAACAACAACATGCAATGCATCAATGCAATGCAAGGTAGGGTATCAATAACCCAATGCAGGGCACTGCGAGCATAGATACACTGCGCTGCAGTGACTTGTAAACACTCTTATTCTATTTGATTTTATACATACATACATACTTATAAATTATTACTTACTCTTATAGTGAGCTAAGCATAAAAGGGAAAAACACAAAATACAATTTTATTACGAAGGTAACTGCAGATGACGCAACAAATACTTAGTCTGTCTGCCTCTGTAAGTTGGTCAAGCAGCTAAGCGGACTGGCAGTGCAGACACTTCGGTGAGTTGCCCACCTGCAATTGGCTAAAAGGCACAAGTGCTTATATGCACGCACACACACTTATGATTTATGTTCACTGTAGTGGCCACGCCTGTGGCTCAGCACCTCTGCAGCTCAGCAGCTCAGCAGCTTGGCAGCTTGGCAGCGTGGCAGAGCCAAGGCAGGTCATGTAGCAACGTTAATTGAGGCGCGGAGTTCATTATGCGGTCACTGCACTGTGCCACACATAAAACAGTCGCATATATATGCGAGATTTAATGCGCAGCTTTTGTGCGTCATGCATTTGGAATGCACTTCGACGCTTCGCTCAATTTTAAACGCGACTCTGGTTAATTACGTCTTTGGCCTTTTCTCGGCAACAACTTAAATATGCGCACAGCTTTGCTGCCCGCTTCTTTGCGTAAATTTTGCCCGTTTTTCTTCTTTTTTTTTATGACTGCTCCCTGCCGACGAATTTGTATTTGTTGCCTTAGTTGATACATTTCGCTGCGGTTATGCTTTCGGACACAAACGAAAACAAAAACAGAAAAAACAGAAAAAATAGTAGAAAAAAGAAAACAAAAATTGTATTACTCTTTTATGTTAATTTACTTTTGTTAATTTGTCTGCGCTGCGAATAAAGCGAAATTTGCGTAAAAAAGTTTTTAGCATCTGAATTGCCCAAAGTGAGTCAAAACATATGCGCATGTGTACTCTAAAAAAATCATGTACTGGCTACCAAAACAACTTGGTGTCAGCTGCCTGTGCCTATTAAAATGCATAATACGCGATTGCGCAAAAATTTCAAGTGTGCTGAAGAAAAATGTGTTCATTTTCATTTATTTCAACTTTTGACAAAAGATATTGTTCTCTGCGCCGACATCACCGACACCGTTACTCTTCAGATGAAGTAGTTGTGACCACTTAGCTCCATGAATACCCCGCGCTACCGCCGCTCAGCATTGCCTCGTGTACGTACACGCTATTGTAGCATCTATAGCGATCCATTTTAAAACTTGCTACATGCTTTTTATGCGTCATTGTGTACAGCGCCTTAACATTAACAGACAAACGTTGCAATGAAATAGGCGAAGTAATAGACAACTCAGTTTACACTGTTATGTTAATTGGCTGCTGTTAACAGACGTTCACAGCACCTGACATGCAGCAGTGACAGTTAACAGCGCCTGCATGCAGACTGCACAGCATGTGCACAGACTGTTAGCAGCTGTTCATGCAAACTGAAGCTGCTACTGCTGTTACAGCGATTTCGCAGCCACCTAGGCAATGGTGATTTAAAAGCAAATAAAACATTGGTTCCATTTGCTAAAATCAAATCTTGAGCTATTTTTGTTTCGTATCATGCGAACTGCTGCACACTGCATTGCAAAGAGAAAAATAAATCTGCCTAACAGACGCAATTAATATTACACATACGCCATGAGAACGCAGTCGGCTGCACGTGCTGTATTAATGTCAATATATAACATCAATTCAATAAAGCATTTGCGAATTAAAAGCTGTAATATGCCCTAAAAGGCGAAAGTCACGTATTGACCACAAAATTCACAAGCCACCGAAATATTTCTATTGAAGTTAAAATGCACAAAATGTCGTAAATGCCGTCGTTGCCTTAGTCAAGAGCAAAGGGAGCGGCGTCGGTCTGCATGCTGCAGGTACACGCAGAAGAAACTTGCGCCGTGCTTTGGTTTTGCTTTGTTTTCTTTGTGGCTTTGACGTTCCTTGTGCTGGTTTAGTCTGTTAGTCAGTCAAAGTATGTTTTAAATTGAAATAGAATTTTTAGCTCATATGAGAAATGACAAGGAAATCTAAGTTATTTTTTTTATTACATTTCGTTTTTATTTTTCTATTGTGTTTGTTGTTTTTTGCTCTATTTCACACGGTCTGCCTACACAAAAGTGTTTTGCTGACGTTTCTACTTCACATGCTCGTGCCGCACAGTTTCTCTTGCACTCGCAGCAGGCTACACGCGTGTGTCCAGCTTTTGTCGTTATGCTGCTTCTTGACTTTAAAATGTTGCCCAGTGCCACACACACTCGCATGTGTGTATATTACTTTTACACCCTTATATGCAATATTTACGCTGTTGACGCCGCTTCAAATGTTAATTAAAAGTGAAGTATGTACGTAAAAAGGTATAACCGCTGACAAAGAGCGGCAAAAAAAAGCAAAAGAAAACAATTATTGCTTTTGCGCAAAAAAGTATGCAATGCAATTTTAACGTCAAATTGTCATATTTTTTTTTTTTACTACGATGTATTTTTCTTCCGTTTTTTTATTTCATTTGCAGCATTTTTTAGCCCAACAACGAAAATAAAAACACGTGACACACAGCACAGCATGAAAGAGTTACGTGAGACTTTGTTTGCTGCTGACAGCTGACGAGTGAATATGTGCCTGCGTATACACCCGTGTGTGTGTATGTGTGTGTGTGTGTGTGTGTGTGTGTGCGTGTGTGTATTTGAGCACTTCAGCTGCCACAGTAATAAACATTTCAATATCACGAATACGACGTGTTAGTTTAATTTGCCTTTTGCTTATTGTTGTTGTTTTTGTTTATATTTTTATTTGTTGTTTTGGTTTCCTTATTGTTTATTTATTTGCTTGTGTGCGGGTTTTCTCTTTTTGTTTTTTGCTTATTTTATATGCGTGTCTTAAATTTTTATGCGCCACAAGCGAAGTGTACTTGACAGCTGCATTTCATTTGGCACATGTGCTGGCAGCCTTTGTCCTTTTTGTCGCAACATTTTGATGTAACCACTTTACAACATTTTTTTAGTTGTGCAACATTTCACTGAGGCAATACAGTACAGTACAGTACAGTACAGCATACATGTGGGTATAGCACTTATTAACTTGATCAGTTCTGAACAGTTCTGGCTCAAGTATGTTCCAATCAGTGGCCACTAAGCGAATTACCAGGCCAGTTTAAATTGTGCACTTTAGAAGTGCGCTTAGATTTGACATTATGTTCAAATCTTTAAAGTCGATACAATGGTATTTCTGCGCATTGCGAATATGACAGAATTTATGTGCACAATTGGTATGTCACATTGTGCGCCAAACACAGCAGCCATAGCAGCAGCCGAGAAAGGCTATGGCGCCAACCACGAAGCTAGCCACTGAATAAGAATGCGGCACATATTGTTGTCACTTAATTTTCTGCAGCACAGCAGCGTATAACTGAACAACAACAACAACAACAATAACAAAAACTACATGCCAACAATAATTTACACATTTTGTGTAGCAATGCGCCACTCTGCGCGTGCTCTCTTCTGCCACTGCTTCACTGTACTATACTGTACTGTACTGTTCTATAGTGTAGTGTAGTGCAGTGTAGTGCAGTGTAATTTTTTGCCGCACTGCGAGTGACCACAAAATTGCAAAAATATATGGGAGACAAAACAAACGACAAAACGAAAACACAACAAAAATGAAACTGAAACTGAACAACTTGAAAAGCTTAAAAATGATGTTGCAATTCCGTTTGCAACGAAACGATTATACCATACATTGAAAAAAAATAAGTAAATAAATAAAAAGAAAATGTCAAATAATAAAATAAATAAAAAAAAAAATATATAAAGATAATTAAAAGCTCCTCCAAGCATGGTGCGAACGTCACTTGGCCAGCGTCTCGGTTTGCTTAATAGAAATGGAGTTCGCATTTGTTACTCCCAACAGCCGGGAAGTTTAAGTATCCTGGCACGTAACGCATGTTGATTATTTGCTTGTCTAACAGGGTTGGAGCGTAGACTGTGTTCAGGACATCGCATACTGGCCCTGCTCTGCAGCCAGAATCCCGCTGCTGTAGTCTCTCATTGTGTTACAAGTCGCCTCTCGCAGCTGTCAGACCAATTCCCACATGCTTGTGTGGGATATAAAAGGAAGGAACAATAAAAATGGTTAATGAAAAATAAAAAACAAAAAAAAAAAAAAAAACAGAAGAGAATATAAAGTAAAATGAAATACATCAAATAGCAAAGGCAATCCAGTGGCTTCGCTGGCTGCTGCCACTTGTAAAGCCACTTGCCCATAAATTCGGCCAACAAAATGAAAATAAGTTTTTTATCGTTGGCACATCGTCGTCGGCAGGCGCAGCGTGTTCATGGCCATGGCGAAATGCGCGGCGGACAGTTTAGGTTCGGTTCAGTGCTTTCGGTTGGATTGGCTTTGCTTTGCTTTGCTTTGCTTTGGATTTTGGTCAGATGGCTGAATATGCGCAGAGTTAAACTGAAATTGTTGTTGCTATTGCTGTTGTTGTTATTGCTGTTGCTGGCGTTGTTGCTATTGTGATTCTGTTTTATACACTGATATGATGTATTGTGCCATGCATGACCATTAAAATACGCAACGAAGCAACGAAAGGCTTGACCCGAATTGCGTGTGGCTGCTCAACGTTTGCTTTTGCTGTTTTATTTATTTTCGTTAGCGTTTGCGTTTGCGTTTCATTTTCATTTAATTTTCATTTGGGTTGCCGGTTCGCCCACCCGTCCTTATGTTGGTTTATGTTTTCGGTTTTTGTTTTGTTGCCTTACTCATGGCTAATGCTAATAAGAATTGAGTTAGGCCACTTAAGCGTAGCCATGTGCTACGTACGTATGCACGCCCGCTTTACGAGCTGTTAATAATGAAATAAGACTCACACACACACACACACATACACACATATGCACTCATGCACGCATAGTGAAATGGTGCGCCTTTTGCGTGTCCTGGCGGCACATAAAAATTCCTCGTAAAATGTGCGAAGTAGTATATCAAGATTCGGTATTATTTATCTAAACGCCAGTTAGCACTTACTTCATGCCACACGCCCGCAGGCTGCTCACCCTAGCCACCAGCCCGCAGCCCACAGCCCTCTGCCCTCTGCCCTAGATCGCACAGCATACATTTACACTTACACTTGATGTTTGCTTTGGCATTTCTACTCACTTATATGTTTCGTCTACTTCGAATGCCATTTCACATTTCCACTGCCACTCCCAGTCTCATGTCCACACTCACCCTTACCCTCACCATCACCATCACCCTCACACGCACACGCACCCTCACACTTACTCACATGCCCCAAACTCCCCAGTGGCGCACAGCACTCGTCGCTGTCTGTTGCCGTCCATTGGATTATGCGCTCGTCACGCGGAGCATCTGCTCCAAGTGTAGACTTTCATGCGCCAGCCGTTGGACTGCGTCTAGCTAAGCTGGCTGTGGCCTAATCAAGTATATGCAAACAGCAACGCTTGCATGCCACACTGCGGCCATGGCATTGATCAAACAAAGTTTGCTAAATATAATTATATGGCCATCACCGTAAGAACGCTGCAAGAACGCAGCGACTGGCAGAGCGGCACAGCAGCGTCTCAGGCATGTGCTTCGCATGCCACTTATCAGCAGCAGTGATTTGCTAGTCTCAGCTGCAGCTGGCTCCTTTACTTTTTGGCGCTGTTTCATATGTGTATGAATGTATGTGAAGTCATGTGCTTTCCAAAACTGACTTTCAATGCCTGACATCAATTGTCATCAATGTTTATGGCCTGCGAATGCATTGCACAGCCACCTACCTGCCAACCAAATATACGATGTAGCTACGCATAAAACAGTTCATATTAAGCACGTGGGGACTATCGGGTGTTGCTGCCACAGCAAGCGACAGCATTGGAATGTGGCCGACAACGAACCTTTGCCAAACATTCTCGCACACATATTCGGTTAGACGGCGGCCGACGTTAATGTGGAGAGACCGCAGCAGAACTACATAAACTATCTCGCGTGGCTTTAGGATTTTTTTTTTTCTTTATTTTTTGTTGCTGCTTGGCTACTATGCTTGGCGCTGCCATGAAAATGCCGACAATTTATACGTATGCGATAAACACGGGAGCAAACGAGAAGCAGACACAGCGCGAAAGTCGCATGCCTGTGGTTTTGTTTATGTATGCTCAGTGGTTAAGCACACAAGGCATGGAGCCGTCGACTGTGCCTCTCCCCCTCTGCCTCCCAGCACCATTGTGGGACCACAAATTTACGTTACGAAATCGTAAGTTGATATTAAATTACGTCTGCAGTCGCTACAATATGCTACTTCGCTACTTCTGCTAGCAGCTATGTTTTTAAAATATGCAAACGTTACTTGTTATTGTTCCGCTAACGTAGCGTTTATTAAACGCATGATATACGCTTGCCTCACTCACACCTGTACCTGCCGGCAACAGGCCGACTCTGCATTACCATGTATAAAGTGTCTAACAGAAATGATATGCACGATTAGTTTTTGTTGTTGTTGTTAATGCCGACACTCCGGCTGACGACGTTGCCACTCTCACTCTCACACGCACTCACACTCGCACTCTCATTGTCACTTTCAATTGCATTGTCCCTCTGACTCTCTTCATTAGACAACTCTAAGCTTGCGTATGCTTTTGGTTTACGACTTTTTGTCACATTTTGTGTGAATTGCTCATATCTGTGTTTTCGCAGTCACTTTATGTGTGGATTTGGTTGGCACGAAGTTGGCTTGGGAAATTATTACTTTTATATGCGCAATTATTGGGTAACCCTTTTGATTTATGCATAAAGTGACATTGGTTAGCACCAAGATTGCGGTGATTAGTTATTTACGTTAATTGCTATTCATTTACTACACACTTGAAATATTTCGAAGTTCAATGAACTATCAACATCATCTTACCATGTTGATTATTAAGTCGAATTTTTCTTTTTCTTGTTTACATTTGCGAGACTCTCAGTGACTCAAGTCATTATTCCACATCTACATACATATGTACATACATATATGCCAAATACATTGTATATTGCAATTGTTAAGAAAAGACTTGTGAACCTTGAACTTTGTAATTATGATACGGTAATCTAAGCAGCGTTGCATGGTTGTTTGTGTCAATGATCCGCATTACATACGTATGTATGTATGTATGTATGTATATGAACCTATATTCGCTTACAGCGTAATTTTTATTTTATGCATTTCATTTTATTTCTTTAAGATAATTTTCTGCTGATTATTGGTCAGGCAGGCAACTGAGTCCAGGCCGACCTCAGCCACAACGTAAATGACTCGAAATACAATTTAAATTTGAGTGCAGTATGGAAAATATGTTTGAACATATCCGACGCCGATTTATTATAACATTCATGATGAGGGCCTTTGCTGCTGGCAATGGGGCAATGACAGCAACATTGTAACAACAAAACCGACAGTAAAACAACGAAATGTAAACTTTTATGAAATGCGATAAAATATTTGCGATTTAATTAAAATAAATCAATGATAGCTGCAGAGCAACGGCCTCCTGGCCCGTGTGCTGGCATATTGCATTGCATTGAAAAGGTCACATGGTCGCATGGCGATCGACGGCGCCCACACAGGAGCTGGCCATTAGACGTTGCTTGCTGCTTTGTGGTTAGCGTGTGAGCGTATGGGTGTGGGTGTGGGAGTGTGGGTGTGGATGTGCATGTGGTTGCGTGAGTCGGTGCGTGAGTAGGTGTGAGTGTGCACAGTGTGTAAATGTTTGCTGATGCGAAATCGAATATTTTCATGCGCATACATCAGCATATCAAGTGTAATAATATTTATACTATTAATAAAATTATGGATTTGTTTGCTTCTGATTTTGCAACTGCTGCGTCCCGCCACTCGACTTCCCTTGTTATTATATGGGTTTGAGTCAGTTGAGGGCATTAAGTGATTTATTTATTTATTTGTTGCTCGTACCTATGGTCCCTTGTTGCTATTGTTGTTGTTGTTGTCGTTGTCGTTGTCGTTTTTTGCCCTTACACGGTCTCAGTTCATGTATCGCTTACGTCTGCTAACGAACGCCGCCAGCTGCTGGCTGCCCCACAAGGTCAACATGTGGCATACAATTGACTCGCGTAATTATTTAACGATAAGCTGCTGAAATGCTGCATCCACTTCTGGCAAGTACATCTGCCACTATGACATGAACTATGCTACAATATAACCGATTTACCGATTACTGTTTAATAAAAACAATTGCATGTGATGCCAACCGCAATGCATTTTCAATGTCAAGTAGAAATTTAAAACATTTTGAAGTGAAAATAATCAAAGCATATAAAAGCGAAGCATAACAAACAAACAACCAAAAAAAAAAAAAAAAAACAAAAATACAAACAAAACAAAAAGAATCAAACAACTGCCAAATGAGCAGAACAAAGTAAAAGTAAAAACAATAACAATAACGAAAATAAAATGCAAGAAATGTCATTAAACTTGTGTCAGAAGCCAAGCGAAAGCGCAACAAACTCAACGCCAGCTAAGCTAAGCTGCATGTGTGCAATAAGCGCGTCAGCATGAACGCCTCTGCTGCCATGCACACATGCCCACTCAACGGCCCACGGCCCACAGAGCACCTGTGCGCAGCAGCCCAGTCGAGTGTACGTGTGTGTGTATGTGGCTGAGAACAGGGAACAGTCGATGCCGCATAGTAAAAAGCAGACTTCATTCATAAATTCATGAGTGTACACAAAGCAGGGGAGTTTATCCGCGCATGCGCAGACGAGCGCAGCTGAGAAGAGATGAGCACAGCTGAGAAAAGCTGATCCCAGGGGATAATACTGGTATGTACGGAAAATACCGGTGACAGGAGCAGTGCATACTGGTTACGCAAATACCGGTTACAGTGCAGCTAAGAGAGCCAGCTGCGCTCTTAAATCGCGCCGAGAACAGTTGAGCCATGCAGCTGCTGTACCCGGGTACAGTGCGCACACTGCGTACCTTGCGTGGGTGTAAGTTCGGCAGTGTGCGACTGCATGCATGGGTTCAACAAACCCACACACAGTCAAAATTTATGCATGCTTTGGCTTGGCTTCGTGTGCTTTCGCAGAACAAAATGAAATTTATGAAGTTCGAATATCTGTAGTTACATGGCTAAAAATACGACACAGGCAGTGTGCAGAGAAACCGAAGCTGCTGGCACAACGCACAACGCAGGCCAATGGCGTCGCCGTGTTGACACAGGTCGTGAGCAACGTGACAAGGTACGCGAACGGCGGCTGATTTATGTCTGTGTATTGAATAGCTAAGTCATCGGCCAGGCAACACATGAATAATTAGGCACCTTCAGCGATTATAATATGCAATTGCAGACAAAGCCTGCATACGTTGCTTACATTTTAAAAGCGCTTAATTAATAAACATGCAAATGCGCGGGCGAATCTTACTGATTGTAAAAAGGACACACCAAATGACGAATCATTTTTAAATTCCTTTCCTTTTTTTTTTGCAAACACGTGCAACATTTAAAACAAAGCCGAGCTAGATTTTACTCCTGGGGATCCTGTGTGCTTCTGTGTTTAGGACAATAAAAATAATTGAAATGTTAATAGGAGAACTCATAATAATAATAATAATAAATGAACATATAAAAGGACTCTAAACTTTATTGTATTGAAATCGGTAATCAAGATTAAGTAAAGTCTGCTTTGGTGTGTGCAAATAAGTTTTGCCGTTGTGCTGTAAAGCAAATCCTTCTTGATTAGGTTTCTGCTTTGGCTTCCTTTAGGTTTTAGCAAAAATATTAATTTTATACAATAAGTATGAAATTTCACTTTTTCGGCTTGTTATCGCTTTAGAATATTTTCCACAAATATATTCATACTTGTGTGGGTATTTGCATATGATGTAGATATGTAAAGGCATAACTTGTCTTCGTGTTTGTTGTTTAGTGTAGCACAGTCGGCAGGCCAGCATATGTCTGCAACTTGAGATTCATGTTTGGTCGCCTTTGCTTTTAGCAGGCGAATATTGTATATGCTAAACTAGTTGAGATTGCTGTTGTTCTTGTTGCTGTTGTGTCGACTGTTGCTTGCGAGCATCAGCTCATTGGCATTTGCATAAAATTTATTAGCCAACAACGAATTCGCTTCATGCGCGGAAGGTTTGAGTTGCACTTTGACTTTGAGTTCGGTAGGCTTGCCTGGCTGCCAATTGCCTGCAATAAAAATGTAGGCGACGCGAAACGAATGTAATGTGAATGTCTAGGAGCGATTCGCTGCTGGCATATTGCCATGAACACACTTGCGCGCATAAGCGTTGAATTGTCAAAGACAATAATAAAGTGCGCAGCGAAAAGTGTAATAAGAACAAAAGTGAGAAGGAATACACGCAGCTTTTGCATATAAAATAAGCTAATCACGGTAAATTGCCTTAAATGCCAATCAAATGATGCTTGCAGTGCCGAAGCAGTTAGGGAATGCGCAACTTCCATGGCATCCGCAGCTTCTCATGCCTATGTGGCTACATGCCGTTAGACTCAATGTGGCGATGTGGCGATGTGCAGATGTGCGTATGTGCGGATGCGCGAATGTGTGGTGTGTGATATGTGTACGCATATGCAAGAATAAAAATTACGTGCTGTATATGCAAAGGACGCCATTAAAGAAATTTTGACAATGGCAGAGCAGACGTAATCGTTTGATATGCACAGCTTAGCCCGGCTCAGCTGAGTTCGTCGCAGCTTAGCTTTGTTTGGATGCTTTTCGCTTTTCTGCTCTGCGCCGATATATGCCAACAGCAGCAACAACAACAGCAACAACAACAGCGGCAGCAGACATACACGCTGACACCGACTCAGGTTAACAAAACCTTAAATAGGCAACGAACGCATTTTTTTACGTATTTGCTTTGATTTTCGTTTTTTCTATTTCTTTCAATTTCTGCGCAAAGGCAAGACACGCGTATGAAAATAACAAAAAAATAAAAACCAAAAAAATTCGCATTTTTGGCGATTGGCGCAGGGTGCTTTAGATTTGGCGTATCTGCGCCTATGGGCCGCCTTCGGTCGCTTTTGTTGTAATTTGCATTTTCCATGTATGCGGAATCAATAACGAAAATTTAATGCATTTAAATAAACATACAGATAAGTAAGGCATGAACACTGAACTTGATTTATGATTTATTCCAACATTCAACATGTTTAGGACCAAACTTATATCATTGCGTATACGTCCTGTACACATTGACAAATAACAAATCGTTGATAAGCTTATAATTGGAAACCATTGTTTAACATTTTTAAACTAGTCAGCATGAGACATGCTAGAAAAAAAATGTATTTGGCTACCGCAATGGCAACAAAAAAACAACAACTACGGGCAAAGAAATCAGTCACGAAGTTTGTCTTGTGTGGTGATGCATCACAATCGATCGATATTTGATTTACGACTCTTTAGCAACTCAACCATAGAGCAGCGCTACAGCCAAAAAGTATGCAACACATGTGCCAGCAAGGACATGTGCTGCCAGCAGCGAATACAAGGCAAGAATGCAGGCGACGCAAAGTGTAACCAAACTCAAACTCACTTAAACTTAAATATTGCTTGCTTAGAAGAAAATCTCGCTTACATCAAACATACATACATACACACATACTTATGTATGTATAAACTGCTACATATACAAATGCATGCATACAATAAATGTGCACAATGCATGAACAAACATGTAACTGCAAAGCCAAAATTGTTCGTTTATTTTGGTGTTTTGCCTCTCAGTGGCAGCCTCAAATGCACAACAACAATAACAGCAACAACAATAGTATGTGGATACATACATTTGTATATAAATTGTCTATTTGGCTTATTTCTTTTTGCTTTTATTGAAACGTGCAGCCGACTTTTCGTTGCTGCATTTATTTGCTGCAGATGAGTATCGACAGCAAATCAACTTGCAGCAGAAAAGCAACAACCGCAATGTGAAAAATTACAAATAGTTGGCCAACAATTGGAGTGCACGAGAAATGCAGCTGCCTTTGCTAATTAAAGTCACCCGAGCTGCTCGCACACGCAGTAATTGAGAGCAGAGAGCAGCCTACGCCGGCCGACTGTGAATAGCCACGACTTCGGCTATTGTGAACTATTCACATTGGCTTTGCCTGGTGGGTGGAGCTTGGCAAACTATTTGCGTGCAATTCGTTTCAGTCGGAAGGTGCATTAAAAACAGCCACAGGCAGCTGTGATGTACTACGCTTTGATGTGAAGTGGTGTGAAATGGTATGGTGAGTTGTGCTGTGGTGTGGTGAGGTGTGTTGTAAATTTAGATAGACAATGCACATGCACAAGTGTGTAACCTGACATCCGCATGTTGCATATTGTTTACCATAAACAAAAGACACAAGCTGCTGTGTACAAGTTTGTTGGCGCCCACTGGTCAGAGCCACATACATATACACATGTGTAGCCCCCGATAGGCTTTCTGTAGCATTCGAGTCTGCTCAAGGTTGAAAAGCATTTGGCCATAGGCAACAAAATACAATTTTATTTATCAACATAAATTTTCTTTAACTCGCCAGGCTAAGACTAACGATACCGTAATTTTTCAATGCAAGATTGATTCGATTTCTCGTAGCGCCAAAAAGAAGTCATTTGTTGCAGCAATGGCATTCTTATACATTTTTCACGACCAAGACATTTGTTTAGGTTGCAAAAATAAAACACGTAATCGTTCTCCGCGATAATATGACAATTGAATTACAATTCACGAAATATTGCTACTGGAACTGCAGCCATGAACTTTGTCCCTCAACTTGGCTAGCCAACGGCAAGCAGAGTGGATCAGGTTTGCACATAGCTTTGCTGTTGTATAGCATTGCTCCCGATGTCTTCGCTATATGTGGGCAACAATTGTTCATGGAGTTCTGTAAGTTTGTGTTTTACGGACCAGAAGCGAGCTTCGTGCGCTTAGGCTGCCTAAGTCACGTCTTGACGTCTGTTTCTCTGCCAAGCAGCTGCTGTGCTCTTTGTCTGCTCATGTAAGCTGCTGCATTGGCTGACCATTTAAGCCAATTGCCTGGGCCTTAAGTAATTCTTTAGCTCTGCCAGCAACGTAAGCCACTTTCAATGGTCTCTGAGGCTTAGAGGTCCGGCGGCATGACAACTAATGTGGGATGGGATATGAGCTCAGTGTAGCAGAAGCAGCAACAACAACAAGAACAACAAAAACAGGTACAATAAAGCAAAGCGCATCACATATAACATATGTGTGTGTGTGTATGTGTATGTGTTTAGATATAATTTAACTTAGTGTTTCGTCTTTTTCCTTTTTCTCTCTGTAGTTTTAGTTGCTAAGCACAGCTTTGGCTCATTAAGTCTAAGCACGATAAAAGTAGTAAAAATTGTTAACACAAAGCCGCAGACATTTTCGGCTATAAAACATAAATTGCTAACAAAATACTTGTCTTCACATTTGTGCTGCGCATGCTAGGCTCAATTTTTGTATTTCTTTCTGTTTTTCTCCTTTTTGTTTTTTTTTTTTTGCTTGTTTATATTTTTGGTTTTGTGTTGTCTGTTCGGTTTGTTGTTGCTGTTATTATTATTTTAGTAGCTTAACTTTGTCATTGGCACTAACATCGAGGCAGCAGAGGCACTCCCGCCTGCAGCGCAGACAAGTCTCGAAGTGCTTTGTGCGCTTCAAAGGACTTAAGCTGTCCTCTAAGCTGTCCTTTAAGCTGTCAATGCTGTGACTTCTTAGCTGTGTCGCGGACAGTTCGTTTAAACGTTGCCCAAATGAAAAAAAAAAAACTTTTTTCTTTTGTTCTTTCTATTCTTTCCTTTTTTTGGTTTTCTTATTTCGCTACGTTTGGGCAATTTCGACGTTATTAAATAAAAAATAAATATTGCCAGTTTGAGCAGCATACATTAATATATCAAAAAGCAAATCAAGTAAGCTAATAAAAAATATATGAAAGCACAATAGCAAATTGTGAAGTAGGACAGGAAACTTTTTATTCGGCTGCAACGACGCATTTGCACCACTAAGGCAAGCCAACAATAATCTCGAAGCGAACACAAAAATAATAACATAATACAGCTGCACACATGGGATCCTTTATCCTCTACGCAGCATAAACATACCCGAGGATGATCTGCAGTTGTAAACATTCAGACACATTTGCATAAGCAAAAGTTGACTGGCGAGCACAAAATCCATGTACAGTGAAACCTGCTTATGTTGCAGGCAATTCTTTGTCCCATAATGGGTAGCGATTTGGGGTAGCGTATTCAAGTGTTTGATCTGCCTTGCAGATGCGTGCGATGGTGCAGTTGTATATTCTATAAATTATTTGAAGTAAAGTTATATTTTATTATAAAAAATTGCTTGCATAATCAGAGCTCAACAGTTTGGCCCTCACTGGCAACGCTTGGCCATGCGCATACCCCTTCTGAAGCAGTCAGCCAGCCAAGCAGCCAGCCAGTCAGGCACACAGTCAGGCGTCCAGCCGGTTAGCCGGCCATTCAACGTGGCTAATCATGGTGTGTATTGACCGACTGTTACATGCAAGTGCCCACTTTCGGTTAACGAGTATCGGTTGTCAAGCTTTGAATAATGCCGTGTCATAAATTTGACGCATAACAATTTTTCATTGGTTATAAAGAAGAAAAGCCAAACAAGCCAACAGAAAAAAAAATAAAAAGTAAAAATAAAAAAATAAAATAAAATATAAACTCATAGTACTCAAACTGATTGCTATGCAGGCGCACAAGCACAAAAAGCAGCACAGCACAGCACAGCAGAGTAGAGCACAGTAGAGCAGAGCAGAGCAGCGCACAGTTGAGTGCAATGCAATAGAGCCCAGCCACCCGACACATTATCAAAGGGTTATAAATTGATTCCTTGTTAGAGAGATTCGTTTGATTTTTTAAGCATGTTCTTGTTGTTGTTGTTGTTGTTTCGCTTTTAAGTTTTTTGCTTTCTGCTTTTGTATCCTTTTTGTGCGCTAGCAACAATGCCAAGCATGCAAATGAAATAATGGCTCAAGTATTTTGTTGTCTGCAGCAGCGTTGGCTTCTTCGTGCAGTCCCATGCCGCCGTCCCATTTCAAGTCGATCAAGCGTTGCGTCAATGAAGACGCTAACAAGGCCCGAGCATACGTTGGCATATTGTCAGCAGTGCTGCCATAAACATGCTCAGCGCGCACAGAGTAGCTAAGAATCTTAAAAAAACGAGTAGCAAATTGTTTACTACACAGCAGCAGCTACAGCAGCAGCCGCAGCAGCCGCAACAGCAACGGGAGCAGCACAAGGACCTGCACGGCAATTGTGCAAAGAAAATCGCATTGCAATTGCAAAGCTCAAAAGCATTCAGAGCAAGAGCAGACAAAGCGAAAAGGACCAATCAAACAGGAGTACCAGGGCAGGGCAAGGCAAGGCAAGGCAAGCCAAGTCAAGTCAAGCATTAAATGTATAGACTAATAATAAACAGCTGCCCGTTCGTCCTTCCGTCCTTCCGTTCGTTTGTCTGCCTGCACATACGCCAATCCACAATCCATCGACTGACGATTGTTAGCTAACAGATAATATTGATATTTAATGGCCAATTGACTGCATGTGCATCATGCGCGAGTGGATTACGTAAGAAGTGAGTTGCCAGTCAAAGGCAGCCGGCAGCCGGCAGCGCGCAACGTGCAATGAAGAATGTTTACGATGCGGCCAAAGTGCTCAAGTCCTGCGAGTGCTGTGCTCCAAGCCACTGAGTGGCTGCTGTCAGTTGCTTGTCCTGTGCCACAGTCGAGTGCAGTCAGGCGAGGTGCCTGCGGCACGTTTCCCATTGCAATTCTGTTGTCAGCCAGCATTGGTCGTGTTTTGATTTATCAAGATGCATTCTGCTGATGGCCAAATATTCTTGCACAGCCACTTCATGCGGTGGCTCGGTAACTCGACGCCATGGGAACATCGGGACATGCAACAAATGCTGATGCAAGGCTTATCGCGCGGCATGCAGTAAATATGCGAATGGCTGTTACTGCGCTGCGATATTTCAGCGTCTCACAACTTCGACACGGTCTCAAGGATGCGAAAAGGAATCCAGCTCTGCACTTCTTGCTTCAGCCGCAGCGCAGCACGATTGCAGCTTTATTTGCTGGCTGCTACAGTGGACCAGCATTAACACGAATACTCAAGGTCAGAGTATATATTTTCTTTTTACAGACTGGGGAAAATATGTTCCCTGAGGAACTTGCCTATACAAGTTATTTATTACTTGTGCATATTTCCCAAGTAGCTTGTTAGGTCTGCTGGACGCAGTTGAAGCTTCTTTGTTGGTTAATATTCTCAATAATTTTTAGTGATAATGCATAAAATGCGACTTAGCCATGTTACACAAGTTTAAATTACTTTTGGTATTTTTAATTTATTTATTTACTTTTCTTTCTAATTTTTTATTTTTGTTTTGCTTTTTTATCATGTATGCAAATAAAACTTAACAAAAACAGAATTTAAATTATGTGCGAGTATCTTTTTTGAACTTTTTTTTTTTTTTTGTATTTTATTTTATTTTGATTTTATTTTTAAGGCAATTACTTTGTTTGTATGCACAACTGAAAAACTTTCTTTTTATTTGCATGCCTAACAAATTTTCAATTTTCAACATTTTATTAAAAAAAAAAAAAAAAAAAAAAAAGAAACCCCAAAAACAAAAAGAAAAAAAAGAGCAAAATGTAAAAATAGCATAAATGGCAAATACGACATCAAATAACAACAACAACAACAACAACAAAAATACTAATGTTAGGAGAGCGTGGGTTAGAGCGAACAAAGGAGTGAAGGAGCGACGAGAGTGGTGAGTGGAGAGTGGAGAGTGAGGTAGGCGCAGTGTTGTGAAACAACAGCGAAATGACAATAATGCGCAGAGGCAAAGGCAAAGGCAAACGCAAAGGCAAAGGGCAAAGGTCCAAATAAACCGGGCAACTGTCTGCGTGCGCCTACGCGACTGCCCCGACATTGCATCCTGGTCTCACGCACGAGCATGCGACGAATGAAATACTTTGCAGTTATTTACTTTACCAACTGTCCACAAAAAACAAAAAAAGAAAACAAAAAAGAAAAAAAAAACGAAAATGTCAAAATTGAATATAATTTCAATTCGCAGCATAAAAGCGGCAGAGCGTTGCTTTCTTGCTTTCTGCCTTTCTTACGTTCTAATTTTGCTTTCTCTGCGAGAATTCCTTTGAAATGTATGCAAATAAAAACATAAAGTAAAGTTTGTCCAGCCGCAAAAGACATTGAAGCCCCGCCGCTCTCCTACATGAGACGCCGGCTCGTGTTCGTGTTCTTGATTGTTGTTGCTTCTTCTTATTCTTCTTTTTCTTCTTCTTCTATTTGTTGTTGCTGTTGTTCTTGTTCTATTAGCCAGTAATAATAATGATGTCATTGATGATGATACTGGCCATGATGCTTATGCGGGAGATTATGATGATGAGGTTGCTGTCTGGCAGCACCTTTGCCCTGCGCACTGCAGCTGACTGAATCCTAGACAATAAAGTCAGACATGGTCCCAAGTGATTCCATTTCGAGAGGCGACTTCTGCGTCAAAGTGCTGCCAGCTACCAGCTGCCAGCTGTCATCTGCTCCTGGCGGCTATGGCTGGCGTACGCCGTTTATTTAATTTTAACTGCGTTTAGTTTGCCTTTCTAACTTTGCTCGCTTGTTTTTCTGCATTTGTTGGCAGTTATTCGCTATTCGCTATTCGCTATTGTTTTTGTTTTTGTTTTTTGTTTTGTAGTCCTTTGTGCTCATCTTCATGTGGATTTGCTAAATCAAATATTGTGCGCAGTCATTCACATTTATTCATGCACAAAAAACTTTCATTTTCATTTGTGCTACTCCTCCTCCTCCTCCTACTCCACCTACTCCTCCATCTCTTTCTTCTTCTGCCGCATAGGGTGTCGCCGGTTTTATCAAGTGCTCAAAGTATCAGCAAGCAGCTGTGCCCTCAACAAAGCTTAGGGTGAGAAAATCCAAGTAAACTTAACAGTTGCTTAAAATGCAATTACAGTCGAACCTCTTTATAACGAATCTGAAGGGGATCTTCTCGCAGTATTCTGCAGTGTCGAACTGCACACTAAATTCAAAAATGCTGCTAAACATATTCATTTGAATATATGCTTGGCAACCTCTGTATTAGCCAACTGACGATTCATCAGCTTCACACGCATTTTGGGGGAATCCCCAATATACAAATGTTAACCATTCATTTCTATACCAGTAAGCAGTAATTAAAATTCCTTATAACGAAGTTCAACATTTAAATGAATAAAATTCATATTATTGTTAACATTGTCTGTGGCCACAAACTGTTCGAATAAAAAACACCTAAAAATAAAAAAGGAAAAAAGAAGAAAAAAAAGAAGAAGAAGAGGCGTAGAAACCGCCTCTAATGTGTCCACAGTAGCTGGCCAAAGCAGCTCCTGGTCGCTGTGGCTGACAATGCAACAACACAACGCAACACAACACAACACAACACAACACGAAAAGGACTCAGCTTGAATCAACGTCGCTCTGCGCGTGTTCGGCTTTGACGCAAATTGGCTGCGTGGCTGCTGCTGAACTTTTCTATTTGTATTTTTTGTTATTATTCCTTTTTTTTCAGTTTTGTTTTATTTTTGCTTGCTTTTATTACTTTTTACTTAATTTTTAATGGGACGCTGCTAGTCATGTTTAAATGGCACGTGTGGCAATTAAACCAAATACGTCGGATTATTGACTGCAAAACGTGCAGATGCGCATGAATGAGCGATGAAAATCAAATGGGCAATATAAGCAGCAACAAAGGCAACAACAACAACAATTAACAAATACATTAAACAATTTACAGGCCGACAATAAATGGCTGATTGCCATTTAGAGTGACAATTGCCAGCGACAGGCAATTTGAGCTAATCCATCAGCAGCAGGCCTCATTTGAGCTACGATTGGCTTATCAAAGCTTGGCAGTAGCAGCAGCAGCACGATCAACGCAAATGCAGCAACCACACGGAGTCAAGGCAAGCCAACTTGACGTATGCGTAATCTATCAAGGACGACGTGTTACATGCCTGCTATGCCAACCATAGTTCGCTTGTCAATCGCTACTGTCAGACCTACTCAAGAACTTTAGCAATCGGAATCCTGAGTAGCAGCGAGCGTGCATCGTCATACTTTCGCTGCTGTTGCCTTGATTTGCCATAATTTATTATAAAGCATAACCGAAATGTAGACAGTCGGAGGCACTTAAAAACTGTCAGCCAGAATCCTTTTTTGCCTACAGTGGCCGCCGCCTTGATTGCAAGTTGAACAGGTCTGACATGGCTGCGGACACGTGTCGAGTTGCTTGGCAAAAGGACTTTAAGTGCGGCTCAAGCACAAATTTTATTTTAATTATTTATGTCGCTATGCTCTTCACTTTTTTCATTCTCGTAGTCAAAGTGCGCCTCACTGGTTTTGCTTTGGTCTGGTCTGGCCTGGTCTGGTCTGGTCTGGTCTGATTGCAGCAAATGTTTTATATGTATGCCAAGATGCTTATTACGCTTAAGTTAATGCTTTGGCTTTCGTTTTTTTTTTTTTTTGGGTTTGGTTTTCACTTGTTATGTTTAATGATGTTGTCCTTTTGACTTTTTTCCTTTTTGTTTTGCCTTTTTGGTTCTTTTCGTTTTATACGAGTATTTGCTGTTTTGAAAAATGTCCACAGTATTTGCAAATGAAATACCAGCAACTCAAACATACGAATGAGTGAATGCGTTTGCTAAGAAAAATGAAATATTTTGCATGCAAATCGAGGACAACTAACCTAAAAAGTGCGAAGAGCTTACAAAACAAAAAACAACAAAAACATAACAAAAAAAAAAAACAACAGAAATGAAAAGCAACACAACAAAGCAAATAAAAATTCAACTCATACTAAAAACGAAAACGAAACAGAAGCCTTTGCCAGCTTGATTAAATTCCACAATCACAGACCAGCAAAGCAGAACAAAACGGAACCAAACGAAACGAAACAAAACCACGTTCATAACATAGCAAAGCTAACCTCAGCTGAGCTGCGACAGAGCAGAGCAGCAGCAGAGCAGCAGCAGGCAGCGGAGTTAAGCTGGGCTGAGCTGAGTTGAGTCGTGTTGCGTTGCGTTGCTTTGTGTTGAGTTGAGTTGAGTTGAGTTGGGTTGAGGTGAGCACAGCAAAAGTGTGCATGCAGCTGAGGTGAACATTTGGTTTGCATTTAATTTGCCACCGCAACGTGCATGCGAAAGTGAATATGTGTACGTGCGAAAGCCATTCGCATAAAGCATTCAAAGCAGGGTGGAATAAAAAGAAATATCAGCAAAAATAGAGTGTCGTAATCATTGTGGCATTTGCGATGAGACTGAGACTGAGACTGGCACTGCCACTGGCAATGGCAATTGCAATATCAGTTGCCAGGTAGCTCCGACTTCGGGTGGCATATAATTCAGTAGAAACTCGACTTGAGGGAGTGGTGCATGCACAAAGTGCCAAAGGATGTTTGCTAAAATGGCGCACAGTGTAAAGTAGCAGAGGAACAGCCAGGCAATTGGCTTGGCATGGCCTGCACGTCTTCGATGCGTTTCAATGCACAATTGCATTTCCTATACACAGCAAAATTATTCAAAAAATATGCTGATGTCATACAGTAGCCAGTTGCCAATTGCCAGTTGTAAGCTGCGATGGATAAGCACAGCAGACACGGCAGCAGTGTGCTGGGTGCACACGACTAAGTGGTTTCGGCTGTTGGCAGTCGCAGCTGAGAGTAAATTTGCTGCATGATTTGCTTGCAGGATCAGTGAAGTGGCACAGATTAGAGTAATTGCCATGTATAAGCCACAGTCCGCGTGTGATGCGGTCAAGGTTGCTGTGGCATTAGGCAACGTGATCCAAGATAATCACGCACGCTCACTGTATCAGTGTATCAGCCTTTGCGCTGTAGGCTTCACCACCATGAGCTACTTGGCAGTTAAGCACACACAAACATAATCACTTGGGCCATTTAACAGCACAAGGCTAATTAAGCAAATGGGCAGCAACATGAAGGACGACGGATGGCGTCAACATTCGCAGAGCATTCGCAACTTCAGTGCGGATTTGTGTAGTTTATTTGCTCGGCATGTTCGCTTAACCGGTTTACGCATATGCAAGCAACTTTGCCTAGCATGTGCGAGGAAGGGGCCGCTGTCTGTTGTTTGCGCCTTGGCATATGCTTTAGAAATTATCTAAAACCATAAACGATAAAGCATAAATCGTGTAGCGTAAATCAAATTAATTTAACGCTTAGCAATGAAGGTTAATCATACGCACCGTGTAACCGCAGAGTAAACGAACAAGAGAACATGAAACCATTGTTGTGCAATCATATACCAACAAACCAAGCAACAAAAACAAAAAAAAAACACAAAGAATATATAAATAAAAATAAAAAAAAACCAAGAATAAGAACAAAAGAAAAGCAAGAAGAAGAAGACGAAGAAGAACCCGAAAAAGTAATAATGACAAACAAATGGAGATGAAAACACAGTTGAACTTGAACTTCAGCTTGAGGTTTGACGCTGACGCTGACGCAGTCGCAGTCGCAGACGTAGGCGTTAACGTCGAGTTCGGCCATTATGGATATGTTATGATAAAGGAAAATTTTGATTTGATGCGTCGTAGGCCTGCATTAAAGCAGATTTATTTCTGAAGAGACCAAAGTGTGCGACTGGCACAGCCAATGTACGAGGCAAACAAGGCAAAACATGTGCACGGCTGCTAAAAGCAATCAAAAGTTAAGTTTCAACAATTTATTGACAAGCATTCGCTTGAGATAATTGCCTGGCAACAATGCCGAATGATAAGCGCCAACCACATCCCCGCACGTCAAGCCACAGTGTATAAAGACGACAATGACATCGATGCGCAGCAACACGAACCGACACGAGAAGCACGCAAAGCAAAGCACATTTTGTTGTTTGATGGAACTGACAGCAGTCAGCCACGTTGCCTAGCGCTGCGTAGCCCACATTGGCTCTTGGCATTTCCACTGCCACAGAGCTGCAGCTACAGTAGAGCTACAAAGTATGCTCAGAACTTTGTCAATGCAGATTTCATCTAATCAAAAGCCATTAGCGCCAAGCAGCGGCAACAGGTGAGGGGAGAGTTCCCCACACGAAGGCTAACGAAGTGTAAGTCAAAATGGCCGCAATAACACATAGTTCGTGGTTTTACTGTATAACGCATGTGGACATTGTGCGTCATAATGATAATGATGATGATGATGATAATGATGATGTTGATGATAATGATGTTCTTGTAAAACAGTCAAAATTATGTTCCCAGTCTCGCTGAGCAGATGAATTGAAGTTGAAGAAATCAGTGCGCCAAAAATAAAATCACTACATGGCCACGTGACCGCCAAAAGGACAAAAAAAATAATAATAAAAAAAAACAAGTAAACACAAAAAATTACATATATATAAAACAAGAAGAATGAAAGCCAAATTTAAAATATTGTAAAATCTTTGCCAACAATTTGCCAAAGTATTTCAGATTCTTTTTTTTTTCACTTGCTTGTTGCCTCTTGAGGCTGTGCCATGCAGACAGACAGACAGACAGACAGTCGCACAGACAGGCAGACAGACAAACAGAGAGACAGACAGACGTGCAGCATTTTTCCACGTCGTGTGCCGCATGTCGCATGTCGCTTAAACTTAATGTATGGCACCCTGTGTGTGTGTGTATGTGTGTGTGTGTGTGTGTCTCTGCGTGTGGCATGCATGTACATGCATACATGCGAGTGTGCGTTTGTGTGTGCGCTAGTTTGTGTAATTTAAGTGTCGTCTGCTTGTCAAAACATTGACAGTTTTATTTTATTTCTGTGCGCCTCAACGCAGCACAAGGTTCGCTTACTTTTAGCGCAGCACGGCCCCACTGGATGGCACTTAAATATTTTTGTATTTTTATTTCCACTTTTTTCTTTTCACATGTCGTCTTCTGTGTTTCTGTTTTTTTTATTCTGATTTGCTGGCTAAGAACAAAAGGTGCGTCACTCATAAGTTTGCTTTACTGTTTGTGACGGCTGGACGGACTCGTGTATGTGTCAAAGCCAAAAACGAACAATATTTTAAAATAATTTAAAAACAACAACTACAGAAATTACATTTTTGCAATAATTTAATGGCAACAACGTTAAACTTCAGATTTCATTCTTCGCCGCTGGGACACTGCAGCAAGAACCGCGGAAGTTATTCAGGACAATCCCACGGACAGCAGCAGCCGCGTGCAAAAGTACATCCGGCCATGCTGATCCGCACTCGCGGCTGCTGTGTCCTGCCGCTCACATGCCGAATCCGAGTGCAGCAGAATATGTTTTGGCCGTGCCCTGTAGTACAGTGTAATACGCAAAAATGTAGTTCTTTAGGTTCTGTGGGACAAATGGCTGCCAGTGTGCGACAGGCATGACTAGTCATTGACACTTGGCATGACAGCCAATCAATTTTAGAAAATCTCATGTTGGTTTTTCGTTTTGATTTTCTCATGTGCGTTCGCTTGTTCGTTCGTTCACGCAGTCATGCGCTTGTCTGCCTCATTTTTGCTCAATGTGGCGTATACTTGATTTTAATTTAATTTGAAATTAAATAGCAAACACAGATTCACAGATTGTGGCCGTCTTGTGGTCACTTCACTGTAGGTCTACAGTTGCTGCACGTGCAGTGCATTGCACTTCACTGCGTGGCAAATCGGTAAAGAAGAACCCCAAAACAGATAAAACACATTTGCTTATACGCGAGTATAAGAAACAAAAGCAACAATTTGACACGAAACTTGCCAAATGTTTTATAATTTGCTATTTTTTTTCGTTTTTACTTAGCTGCATAATTTGTTAGCCAACTGTCTTTCATGCAGTTAAAAAAGTTATAGCAAACTTTGCTGAGCAGCCTTTTAGTGCCACCTTAACAACTTGCCATGCTTGGCTTGCAGCGCTGAATGCGAAAGTCGGCCAGAGTCCTTCAGTGGGGCAGCACGGAATGCATGGCTGCCGGCATTAAAGTCGAAACATGACTTTGAGCGAGCGTCCACCAACAACTTCGTCAAACAATCCGCGGGTTTTCCTTTGAAATATTTTCTAATGTTTTAGCCGCACGTCGAACTTTTCGCCGCTTGTAGAGAGCGAAGCGTGGGAAAACAACTGAGAGTGCGGTCGAATGCCGATATCCGTCTGGCGGGTCGACTGCCGGTGTGCCTTCGGCCGTCTGTGCATTGTACGAACAAAGTGACGAACATATGCCTGCCTGCCTTGCATTTCCACATTCGTCACACACCTCACGTCCACACACCTACTTTATATAGGAAGCGGAGGGCGGCAGATCGGCAACTGCAGGCCATGGCAGCTCAACTGCTACTGAATTTAATTTGAGGCAGCAGCCTGCTTTATAAGTGGCCTACATTTGGCGCGTGGCACGTGAAGAATGCCTGCTTAATGCTGCGTAAGTGCTTTCTACTTTTGTGGTTCTGCTTTCGTTATTATGGAAAAGCTATGAAATAATTAATTTTAAAAAAGTTATTAAATGAAATTAGTTTTCTTGCTTTTATTACAACGTAGTAAAATAAAATCATAAGCTTTCGAACAAACAACAAAAAGAAAACAAAGACCAAAGAAACATAAAGAAAACGAAAACGCACGAAAGTATGCAATAAAAGTTTTCAATTATGCACCTTACTCACATGTGTTCATAACATATAATATATTCCAGCAGAGATTCGTATGTAGAAAATAGAGAGAGCAGCTACAAAAAAAAAAAAAAAAAAACGATAAAACTATAAACTAAAAACAATGCCATAAAAACGGTGCAAGCAAAATTTGGTATTCTTCTCGTTTATGTTATTCTGGTTCTTTTTCTTTTCTTTTTTTTTTGCATAAAAGTAAAGTTGCCATTATTTTTTAATTAAAAGTAAGCCTGCAACGTTCACTTGCACACACACACACATACACATACTCGTACACACACGCACACGCACATGCACGCTTATTTATTCTCGCAGTCTTTCAGCGAAGCATTCATTTATGCATGCATTCACGCAGCGCCGAATTTACGCCGGCATCAGATACGTTTTACGTTACTTTTATGCTTTATGTTTCTTTCTCTTTTTCTTCTTGTCCTCCTTATTTTGGTTGTTCCATTTTCCTTTTTGCCTTATTTTTGTGTATGCCGCTTTTCCGGCTTTACGCGTTGGCGAGCGTTAAGCACATAAAACTTTTCAACGCTGCTTAACTAAACTTGAAGCATTCCTTAGTTCGGCTACGCATTGGCAATCTTCTTGGCGCTGCACTTAAAGTTCGCACAAACTTCAAGTTCACTTGGCTTATTATGCGAAATGCCAGTCTGCCATTTGCTTTCAGTGTACGGTACTCAGAATTTTTTCTTTTCTATAAAACTGTTGCATGAACATGAAGCAGAAAGTTATGGCCATTGTTTAACTGGCGACATGCCAATGGCATACCATATGCGTTATCCATAGACATCAGCGGTAGATAACTTTAATATGTTTTGGCAAATTGCGGATTTTTGATTTTTGGCAAAAAATAAATGCAATGCATTCTTTCAGAATTTTTTATTTTTGCATGAGATTTTCTTGTGTTTCTATTATTGTTATTATTATTATTATCATTTTTATTATTATTATTATTATTATTATTTTTTTTTTATTAAGTTTTTTTTTTTTTTTTATAAGCTTAAAGCTTTATGACGCTTGACCAAGTACTTGCACAAAGGCACAGCAGTCATCGTGGCTGGTTACTTTATTTTAAAAAATTCTTCTTTTTATTTCTTTGTTTTTTAACCTTTCTGTAAAAGTAAAAAGGAATAAAAAAACATAGTAACAATGGCGCAAAAACAAAGTCATTGTGCTGCCACTCAGAAATTGCCAAATGTGCATTAATTTCACTTTGATCTGCACAAAAAATAATTGAGACAAAAAATTAACAACAAAGACTAAGTGCCTGGCTGCGGTTACACCGAAACTGTTATGCCCCACAACGCAGTCACAATATTCGGAATTCTTTTCAATTCCTTGATTTGTTCGCGTTGCCCTATAATTTGCAGCATGTGCCAGCTGTTTCGCACGCAGCGACAGCTGTGCAGCGTTTAACTGCAAGTGGCCAATTAGGAGAGTAGCCAACTAAATTCGGTTACCAACTGCATGCGCCAGTGAAGATGCCGCACTTCCCACTGCCTGCGGTGCGAGCTAAAAATAGAAGCAAAAAAAGGGCACCGGCTCCGAAACCGAAACAAAAAAAAAAAAACGGAATGCCAAACGTGAAAATCAAAGCGGCTACGTAGCAGCAATAACAACAGCAACAACAACAATAAGAACAAAAAGCATTAGCGACAACAACGACAATGACAACGACAACAACAACGAGAAATACAAATACATTGATTGTCAGGCGTAAAAACAATTCCAACAACAACAATAATAATAGAAATAGCAATAACAACAATAAAATATATATAACATACATACATACATATATATATATATATATATATAAATATATATGAACGTACAATGAATATATCTATAGCCATGGGTTGATTCAGTTTTCAATGTCTAGACAGATCCACCTGGTAACATTTTCTCATTAACTGATTTTATTTTCACTTTCTCTCTGTTTTTGTGATTTTCCTTGTTTTGGGTTTTTCTTTTTTTTGTTTAAAGAAAATTCTAATTAAAATGCACACAAGAGCTGGCAATTGAATTAGATACTTATTGGCTTTAATTAATTAAAAACAATGCCCATATGTAATTGTGTCGCTAATCGCAGGACGCATGATTCGTCCGGTCGACTATACCCGCGCACGCTTGACTGATTTACTGATGTGCGTGGGTCCATGCGGCAGTCCCTCGGCAGCATCTCGTTGTACTGCACTTAGCCTGCAGACCACAGACAATCAGACAAAGCAGCAGCCATTAAGCTGCGCATCAAGCCTCATGTCTGTCAACTTGACCACAGTGGGGCAAACGCACGTGTACGAGTATGAGAGGCTAATCTGTCTAATGTACCCTTTTATTGTTTAGAATAGACCTTTCAAATGGCCGCAACATGCTTTAAGATAATTAAATTTAATTTCATGTAATACTTTTATTTTCCCTTATTTTTCTTTTCTATTTTGTAACTGTATATTAACACTTCATTAGTGTGCTGTGAGCAAAGTGTGAGCAACTAAATTATTAAATATTTACAGATTGCAAAACAACAACCTCAATTTGACAATTAGTCGGCAAAAAAAAAAAAAACAAACAAGGCGAGAAGAATCCAAATTAAAATAAAAATGCGCTAGAAAGCGTAAAGAATGTGAAAATTAAGTATACGTATCACTCATACGACCTGAATGCCAGGATTAATAAATAAATTTGATTTCGCGTTGAAGTGCGTATACAAATGAAATTCATTGTAATAGCGCCATTTAGGTGTGAAATTAATGACGGCGGTGGCGACGATGGCGACGATGGCGACGACGGCGACGACGATGACTGGCGCGATAAGTGCGAAATAGCAAATGCCAAATACCCGAATGTAAACTCACAGCCCAAGAAACGCACAAATTTATTGATGATGAACGGCGATAGGCAATGCCAGCAGCAGCAAAGGACCCTACGTAAAAAACACGACAGTAATGAGTCGCGCGTAGACAAACGAATGTAAATCGTACCACAACAATCGCAAAAATGTGGCACATACATACGGCATGTGGCATGTGGCATGTGGCAGGCGGCATTCAGCGTTGCTCGGCGTTCTGTGCTCGGCTTGTGGCATGCCACAAATTTAAGTGTCTTGTTTTTACAACTGACTGTCGCATCGTCTGCCGCCGTTTATCTGCCAGCAGATTTGTTGTGCACTTTACGCGCATTTGCCTGGTGCCAGGCAAGCGGAAAAGCACACAGCGCAAAGCGACCGAACCCTGACAAGCCAAACACCAAAACGAGACGCAGCGCCAAGCAACGCACGGAGCACACGATTGACTGACTGCCAAGCCTATGAGTCAACGACTGCCTACCGTCAGCGCGTCAGCCTATGCCTTGCATGGCTTCACAATATCTCACTCTCTCCCTTTCTCTCTCCATCTCTATCTCTTTCGCTCTGGCAGTACACAATCAACAGTCAAGACAAAACAAGAAATTGCGCGTGAGTGCAGTGTATGGGGCATGCAGGCTGGCAGCTGGCAGCTGGTAAGTAATGACAAACCGAAATGATGTCAGCAGCAGCCGCAACATCAGCAACAGGAGGAGCAGCAGGAGGAGCAACAGGAGGAGGAGCAGAAGCAACCGTGAAGACGTTTGCTTAGTCGTCGCCTTAATAAAGGAGTAACACATTTCAATATCGACAATGACAATGACAAAAACACCAACGATGATGACGGTAACGATTATGATGATGATGTTCTTGCTGCTGCTACTGCTGCTGCTACTGCTGCTGCTGCTGCTTCTGCTGATGGCCATGTTGGCGATGTGGATAATGATGGTGTGGATAATGATGGTGACAACGACATCAAATCGATCAACTTCAAAATAAATTTCACTTGACAGCAAATAAGGCGCATGCCAGACACGGCCATAACGTAAACTGAGACCATACCGATGCCGATGCCGATGCCAATGCCGATGATGATGACGACGGCGACGGCGACGGTGACGAAGACGCAACGCGGCGCATCAACAGTTGGGCTGCGAATTTTTGACTTTTTTATCATTTGATTGATAATCTTTGCCTTCGCACTTACGAATCGCCTATTAATTTTGCTTTTAAGTCATAATTAGTTTAATGCGTTGAATAATCGCAAAGCGAAGGCGAAGCAATGAGGACCAGCCTCTAATCTATAAATAGTATATGAAATTGAATATTAAGCATACGCAGCGTGTACCGCATTTACTCTGACCATTTTGAGGCATATTTTGTAAATATTTAAATTTAATTCCACTGCTGCCTTTCTTAAGTACTAAGATACCCGGCCTCTGATGGCTCTGTGGCCTCTTTGGTCTAGCTGCCAGGAAGTTAATGGGCACATATACATATGTTTACATACATACATAGAACAACTGACATATGAAGTTGTGCTTGCGACAATACTGTTGACTGTCTTAAGTTGAAATTCGTAAGCTAAAAAATCGAGTTACAAGTTAGCATATGCACAGACACTTATTCAGCCGGACATGACTTAAACTTGACTCGGCACGTAGCAGCACTCAACAATATCTGCACACACAGTTAATGCCATCTGTTTGAGTGTGTGTGTGTGTGTGTGTGCGTCAATGTCGGTTTCACTTACAAATAAAAACGAAAGCAGCCAAACAAAAAAAGAAAAAAATGAGAGAAAATCGCACAAACAAATTACAAAATAAGCAGCTCATAGACAATTTTTATAGCTGCAAATAATACTTGGTACGAGCCTTTATTTTCAATGCTCTCTAACTCCATCTCACTCCACATCTATCGCTCTCTCTTGCAAATGCATAAACATGCGCTTAAATAACAAATGCTTGGCTTAAATATCAATAAAAATCGAAATGAACACTCACCATCTACAAAAAGTAGATAACAAGAAAAATATATACATATGTGTATATGTACATACATACATATATATAAAACAAAAGCAAAGCAAACAAAGCCAACATAACTGCCGAACAGACAGACAGACAGAGGATACTTACTACGCATAAGATATGTACCCAGCATACATATGTTCTGTAAGCGAAGCGAGTGAAACGTTTGCCCAAAAGGACGCCTGCCAAAGTGCCGACTCAAAAATGTTGGCAGCCAAGCCAGACACCAACTCGCTGCTGCTGCTGCTACTGCTGCTGCTGCTACTGCTGCTGCTGATGTTGTTACTGACCATGGTCATGATGTTGGCGAGACAAACAACAAATTTATTGAAACAAATTGAAGATTAAATTACGTCAATTTACCTCTTCAAATATTTGTGTGCTCGTGCACGCACACAAAATGCAAAACCACAAAAAACAAAAAAAAATTAATAATATACATATGTATATATATAGGATATACCACATAAGTATACAGCATATACTATAGAGAAAAAAATGAAAGGAAAGCAGTTAAAAACAAACAAACGAACAAAAAAAAATAAAACGAAAGCACAAAAAAAGAATACATAAGTTGAAGTATATTATACGCAGCAAATGGCAGCAAAGAAATAAAGCAATAAATGTGAACGGGGCTCAAAGCGTGCAGGAAGCTGGCATTGGCGAGCACAAAAGTATACAACTTAAAACATATTATATACCAAGCTCATATGCACACGCATACACACACACATGTACACGCAGTCTTGCTTACCCATGCCTGCACGCATGTGCATGTGCACACCGAGCCCTCTTGTGGTCACTTGTGTCCGTCGAGGGAGTGGCAAATAAAAAAGAATATTACTTAAATCGGCTTTTTTGCTGCTGCTTGCCATAGACCTAGTGAAAACGGAAGAAGAAGAGACATGCAATAAAAAACTAAAAGAGATTTCACAGCTTACACACAGACAAGTGACACGCAATTACAGATCAAAAGGGTGCCCATGAAATTGTTAATTACACTAATAACAACAAATACGAGGAACTGACCGCAACAAGTGTGAAAAGCGAAAGGGTTACACAACTTTGTGGCGGCCGTTCAAGTTGAACATTATGCTGCCATCGGCGAGACGTGTGAGCCCAATCAGATTTTAGTTGGGCTGTCGATGCGTTTATTGCTGGCAAATTGTATGTAAATAGACAGTTTCAGCAGTTCCTATCAAGAATAATGTTTGGTTCGCTTCTGTCTAATAGTTCTTCGTTGCAATTTAGACGTCTGCCTAGCAAGCTTATAACCAATTCCGTTGGTAAAACTATATGTTATATGAAATAATAAATCATTTACGGTTTTATTATTTAAGAACCTTATAAAAAGCAACGTGACCTTGCCAGCCTGTGCGATGGATCGTTGTACATGACAAAGTATAATGAAGCAAAGATTGACCCAGATCGGATCGCAGAAATTATCGCTTAACATACGTCAAAATTTGGTCAATTCACCAAAAGTTTCTGACTACATCTTGATTTATTTGAATGACAAAGTATAGAATCAAAATAAGGTTTGTGTATATGAAATCGATTTGAAAAGCTTTCGAATTCACGTCTAGCTTAGTAGGTCAGATTGGTTGCCTTTTCAATGTAGCCGAAATAAGTAACGGAATTCGCTTTAGCATGACAACTCGCATGCCTTTAAAGAGTCCCATATCAGAAATTCATAAATATGCAAATCGAAAAGTTTACTTCCAGGTGGTTTAGTAAGCCGACTAAGCTCACACCGAAACGAAATAGTCTTTTGGTAAAGTGATTAGGCAAAGAAATTCTTCAAGTAACTTTGAGATAAGCGCTTAGTAAGGTTAGGACCGGTTGACGGACAAGGAAAAGCTGAGCCAGGTTGCTATGACTCCACGCGAATAAGGGTTAATAGGCTACTCGAACAGAAAACACAACCAAAAAGAAAAAAAAAATACTTAAAAGCTTTGCTTAAAAAGGTCGAGCGTGTTTCTTTTGCCAATGTTTTAAACTTCTGCAGCAAAAAGTTTGCTACTTGTTTTGTTTTATATTTTATTTTATTTCAATTTTGTTTTGTCTTTTTTTTTTTAATTTTAAATTTTTTCACGACTTCGGTTTCTTCGCATCGACGACTTCGATTTAGCTTGCAGTTAAACTTAGTCAAATTTTAGGCGTTTGTAGCAGAGCAGGAATTTTTAGTGTCAAATGAGCCAGACACACACACCCCGACGACAGACAGGCTAATATTCGTCGAAGTCAGCGTCATTATTAACACAATATAAACTAGAAAGGCCCTGCTCCCGACTGTAGAATACTCTTTACCGAATCCACATTTCAGGTTTTTTTTTTTTTTTGCTTTACTATTTTGTATTAATTATGGAACGATATCTCTAGAAACAAAACAGGTTTACTTAGTAAAAGTCATTTTTAAGATGATCGTTCTTATGACAGCTGTATGTTATAGTAAACCGAAATTTATCATATACAGATATATGATTGGATATTACCTAAAGTTATCAAATCCAAAATTTGGTAACGATATCTTAATAAACATAAACGTTTTCCCCAGTAAATGTTGCTTTTTGGCCGATCGTTCCTATAGCAGCTACATGACATAGTGAACCGATACACAGAATATTGAGATATATGATTGAACAATTAAATCCGAAATTTGGTAATGACATCTTAAAAAACAAAATGGTTTTTGTTAGTAAATGTAGTTTTTCAGCCGATCTCTCCTATGGCAGCTATATGTTATAGGTTGAATATCGAATAAACAAAACAAACTCGTTATGCCTATGGATTCACAGAGTCTTCGTGCCAAATTTGGTGATTGTAAATCTAGCCGTTTCCGAGATCCGTGCGTTCATACGCACAGACAGACAGACGGACATGGCTAGATCGACTCGCCTTTCGATGCTGATCAAGAATATATATACTTTATGGGTTCTGCCACGCCTCTTTCTGCCTGTTACACACATTTGCACAAGCTTAATATATTCTTTTCCATTTTTTGGTACAGGGTATAAAAATCGTGGCTGCTCAGGCTGACCACATTAATGGGGAGCGCTACGACACGTCAAACGCAAAAATATCAGCAACAAAAGCAACAATTGAAAAATGATGCAGATTATTTTAAAATGTACAAAGTATAACTTTCGCGACTTTGGACTTGAAGTGCCAATAAAATTAGAGAAAAGTTGACATTAAAGTCAAAGCCATAAAGGCAATGCGAGCCGAATACCCAAATATGCAGAGCTTTTGTGTGAATTCCAAAGGCCGTGTGCGCTTCGCTTTGACTGATTTAGCGAGTCTTGACTTAGGCGAAGATTCTGCTACAAATTAAATTTCGTTCATTTCAGATTGTAATTTAATGTTTTCTTAATGTCGCCGCCTGGTCATACTTGGCTGGCATAAAGCACGACTATAAATTTATCATAAACGTCAACATGATTAGCTAAATTGACAAACGGCTGTAACTTTGCAAATTAACGTTGTGCTCGTCATCATCGGCATCGCCATCTTTTGCCTCTTCTTCTTCTTCTACTAGTATCTATCTATCTTTGGCGTCATTGTTACGCTTTTAAACTTTCATTCTTCTGTTTTATGATGCTTATACCTCACAGCGGCAAATAGACAAAAACAATAGCAACAACAGCACAAAGTCACACGCGTAATATGCTTAATAAAAGTTAAGTGCAGCCTCGGCGCTTACTTGAGCATTATGCATTAAAATGTGCTTCAAAACAGTCTGAAAGAGTAAAAGTCAGCGGCGAAGTCAGAAATTGGCCAAGTCAAAGTTGAAACACGAGGACACAAGCAGACAAAATGTCATAAACTTAACACCACAAACCTGTAGTGGCCATTTCACGTCTACTCTTTTTTGTTTTTGTTTGTTTTACTTTCTTTATTTTTATTTCGACATCGCCTGCCAACGTATGCCTGTGGTCAGTCATTCTTTACCGCTCTGTCTAGTTGCCTGTGCGCTTCGCTCTGCGGCTTAGACGCTGTCATAAGCATTGCGCTCGCTCTAACACACATTGCTATGCATATATGTATATCAACACAGCGCGTTGTTATAACATCATTTCCGCTGCTATTTTTTTCCCATTTTTACACAATGTCTGTATTCCATTTGAATTTCGTGCAATTCATTTAATTGCTTATTGCTGGTTTAATGCTCTCTCGTTCGCAATCTTTCGTCCTATTACCTATTTAATGTGCTGTAAACAATACAGCCGCACAGATCAATCATGAACGTGTATATCTTTTAAACGAGTAAGCAGCCACCCTGGCTGGCTGTAAAAACTTTCGAGACGCTAATTTGTCGACTGCACGCGCATAGGCAAAGTCAGGGGGAATGATGTAATTATGAAACAATAAAGTACAATAAAGTACTTAAGCGTCGCAATGTGAACGTGCGTTGTGCCGTTGGCACATGATGCCAAATACGCAGCGGCAAGCAACAAAGGCGCAAATTGTATGTAGCAATAAAACGCCAAAGTATGGGCAAAGCAACTTGGCACCCTTTTTTTTTTAATTACAGCCATTGCCGGCGACAAATCGAGTTAAATGCGTACATAATGATAGCTCAAAGGCTCAGCCGACCCGTATAAAGCAAAAGGCGAAAAGTTATGAAAAAATGTGCAAAAAAAAGGATCCACGCTTTGGCAGCAAGCACAACTCGTAGCAAATGGAACGCCCTATTGCCAGCAGAGGTCAGCAAACAGTTCTTTAAAGGCAAAAGTTAGGCGAAAATGTCAAATAGGCAGTTCATTAGGTTTTTTTTTTGTGTATTTTTTTTATACCCTGTACGAAAAAATTGTAAAGGGTATATTAGAGTTGTGCAAATGTATGTAACAGGCAGAAGAAGGCGTGGCAGACACCCCAAATATATATATTCTTGATCAGCATCGAAAGATGAGTGTATGAAAGATGATGTATGAACAAACAGATCAAGGAAACGATTAGACCTACAGCCGCCAAATTTTGCTCGAAGACTCACTATCCATAGGCATAACAGGTTTATTTTGTTTTTTCAATATTCAACCTATATCATAAAGCTTCCATAGGAACAATCGGCCGAAAAACCACATTTACTAACAAAAACTCTTTTGTTATTCAAGATATCGTTACCAAATTATGAAAAGGAACGATCGGCCGAAAAATGACTTTTACTAAAAAAACGTTTTTGTTTCTTGAAATATCGTTAAATAACTTCAACATAATTATAAACCAAAAAAAACAAATTTACTAAATTTTGTATTGGGTACAGGGTATTCTATAGTCGGGTGCGTCCGACTATAGACCCTGCCTTTCTAGTTTTTTTTTTTTTTTGGAGTATAAACTTTTTTATAAACTTATTCCATTTTGAATTATGGCAGTCAACAGTAACCGTTGGCAAAGTCAGCTAACCATTAAATAGGTCTGACTATCAATAGACGCGAACTATTTTTCTACTTGGCAAACCGATATTACTTTAGCTGAAATAATCAACAAGTCCCAAGCAAGACAGGGGCCGTCTGTTATACTAAATAACAGCAACATCCAAGCAACTTCACAACATAGACAAGATAAAGTCAAACTCGTCTAAGCACATTGGCATTTGATAACTAAAAAAATTTTATTTGCATGAATTTCAACTTGAAATTTTAATTTAAATTAGCAAAATTACTTTTGTCTTTGTCTTGCGCGTTTTCATATTTCTTACCAGCCACACAAGATGTCTCCAGGCGAGGCAGCTAAAACATATCTGAAAGCTTTAAGGACATTCATCACTGATCTAATCAATGAAACATTACTTTTGTAACGAAAATTCTCATAGCTGCTTTTGAATTGTATTTGTTGAGCAAATGAGCACCAAACGAATTGCTATAAGCAATCGACTAGCAAGGATGTTACAACCTGATGATATATCACAGCGCATTGTTAACAAGTTGGTTTGTCCAAGCATTGTCTTGTAATAAAACATTCTTACAATGCTGCCTCTGCCTTTTTATAGTCTCTGAAGGCAAGCGCTTTAGCAAGCGTCAGGCTGACGAATCGATTTAAGCGAACTAATTAAATGAAACTGTAAGCGGCTGAGAACAATTATAGGCACGTGCGTTTTTTCCAACATAATCTTTATTACATCGTTTCGTACCAATGCACAACCCAATAATAAAAACTAAACCGGTAAGGAAAAAAAAGAGAAAAATAAAACAAAGCTTTCATAGGCAAACAACGTAAAACAAATACGGTAAATTAAATTTGTTTATACCTCAAGGTCGTGCGCCATGCCGCCGAAAACAATGAGCTTACGAGCGAAGAAGGAAAAATTGGAAGACTACAGAAAAAAAACACACTACCGTCGTGAAATCTGACGTTAACATATGCCGCAGATGCGAAGTGTGGGAAAAGTTTGCGTTAGAGTTGCCAGTTCTGCTGGCATAAAATCGTATAAATTAGTCAAAAAGGTGCATTCATTGTTAACGACAAGACTGCAGTTTAGGAATTGTTTTCTTAGACTACAATAACCAATTCGGAAATCTTTAATGAGACAAGCTCCTACTATTATTCAGGAGCTTAATTGCTGGGAATGCATTTGATTAAAACTGCCAAGTAGAGTCATTGCCTCTCAAAGACCTGTTAACCAATTTGAATGTTTTATCTCAGACAAAGCAAAACTATTGGCTAAAGTGGCTTACACGGTTTCACGAGAACTGAATTCCCAACATTCTGAAATTTAAGGCGCGTATTGCGTTTTATGCGAGCTAGCATTAAAACACAAATATTTATTTGAAATCTAAATTACCAAAAATTTTAATACGTAATAATAAAAATAAAATAAAAGAAATAGAAAACGAAAACGAAAATGAAAGTGAAATAAAGAAACAGCCACAGCGAAATGTGGCTAAGAATAAAAATTACATGAAATTTAATACTCGGCAGTTTAAACATGAGTACACATGCTACGCTCCGTGTAGGAATGCTGCTTAATGCCGCGTCTAGTGTGAAACGGTGCTGCCTGCGTAAGAGGCATGTGTCGACTCGGCTGCTTGCCTCGTCCTTGTATGGCTGGCTGGCAGCCCGTTTGTGTGCCTAACGACGGCCTTGACATTGACATTGCTGCTTTGCGCTTACTGCCTGGCATTGGCATTGGCCATGTTGATGGAAATGACGATGTTGATGGTGATGGTGATGGTGATGATGATGGTAATGGGCTTACGAGTCGGCGCGTACTTGAGCGCAATAAAAATGTGCATATTTTTGGCCTACCGCCGACTGTCAAATCTTGTTGCCTTATGCTGCTGTTTTCACTATGCTTTTGTTTTTGCTTTAGTACATTTATGTGTAAACGCATGTGTGTGCGTATGTTTTATACACTTTTCTTCTTCTTCTTCTATTTTTATTTATTTTTATTTTTTTGTTTTTGTTTTGTTTATGAAATTATGATGCCATTAACAGAATTCGCTGTTAGTTGCTCGAAGGACAATGAAGATACGACTGTGCTGCGCTTGGTGTACGTGTTTGCCACGACTGGTGCTCTAAATCAATTACATGGAGCTAACCAGCAGGAAAGCGGTCAGACTGTCAGTTTGGCGACAGTGTGGGCTGCCGTCTAAGACACAAGCATATAGAGACACTTAATGTTACTGCCGAAACAATGTGAACGAGATGGACTTGGCATCTTGGTGCGTGCGTGTGGCTTGCAAGGTCTAATGTGTTAGAGCGAGAAGATGGCGGCCATGTTATTAGCACACAATCGACGTCATAAAAATTGACTCATATACATAGCGATTATTTAAGCAGACACACTTTAACCGCATAATGGACACCTGTAGGTCGGCGTCTGAGGACCCAAGCGGCAATGACAATGTGTGCTTTATATCAGTACACGTCACTACAACAAAAACTTTATTCCTCAATTAGATGCCTGACGGTCTCGACGTCTTATAGCAAAAAACAAAAAAAGTGTAATAGCGGGGGTGGTGATGTTGCTGATGCTAAGCTCGTCACTACTTGACTTGCTATATGAATAAGCTAATGTCAACGTTGACTTAATTGTGTTGATTTGTTTATTTTTAACAAATGCAACGCAATTTCAAAATATTTACAATTTTCATATTACACATACGCCATGTGGACTGCAGTCTGCATCGGATATAGTCTGTTGCAAAATGTCACTGCAATGCATGCACGAAAATAAAATTATTCTAAAAAACTCCAAGAGCATAAGAAAGCCTAATCCATATCATATAAAAAACTTTGCAACTAATTAAGCAGATGTGTCAAATACCAACACAACAGCGTTGGATTACAGCAATGTCTTCTAAGAATTATCCACTGCTGCTAAGTATTCTCATATTTCACAGTGAAACATAGTTGCGAGTGTCAACATTTATGCGAAGGCTACACAGGTAACCTTTTATTCACTGTACTTATTTTTATAGAAGGCATGCAGCATTCCAAACGAAAAAAAAAATAGCGATAGATTTAAAACAAAAAATAGAATCACAATCAGCAAACTTTTGCAAGAATTGGCAACTCTTGGCAACGAGCAACCTCACAATAGATGCATTCATTTGAATTTTAAATTTTATATACTTAAAAAAGACTAACAAAAATTTTACTGCTGTTGCAAGTTAGAGATGCAAAAGCCGTTCCAGGCAGCTGTCGATTGCAGTGTCTAGTAAACTACAGCAAACGTCTACCAACTCAGAAACTCGCTTAATAAAAGTTAAATACTCAATTTCAATGCGCCACAGTTGACGTCTGCATTTATACAGCATAAAATGCACCTAAGCGTGCACAACGACCGGGCCACCACCACCTGCAGCACAAGCGGGAAGGCAAGCAGGCAGGCACATGCTATGCCATGCCAACAAGGTATATAAGCTAAAAGGCAATAGCAACATGCGCATAGCAGTCACAAAGTTATTGAGGAACCAGTGGCCCCAAAAATTGCATAGCTAAGGTGTTAGGACAGCTTTGCCAGTGCACAGCACTTTTTAGTGGATCTTATGCATGATGTATACTGCGTGAATATGCTTAGACACTTGAAAATGTTGAACTGATTGCATAATTCAGTTTCATTAAAATAAAAAATACTGATAATTTCCCATTTGCCAGCTCAAATTGTACAAATATTGAAATTTAATATACGCATAAAACATGCCTTTTATTTTACAATATATGTATTACAGTACAGTATACAGTATTTATAAGTCATGCGAATACTAAGGTAAAACCAGAGAATATATATACTAAGAAGGCGCATCTCATACAAACGGCATGCCAAATTGAAATGATAAAATCAGGCAGCGGCGGGCAGCGTGTGGTGGAAGGCAAACTGCTATAATTTTCCACAATTCACTGTGGCCAGAAAATATATGAATATTTTCTGATCTTTATGTTTGTGTTTCTTTCCTTTGCTATGCATGTGCTGCTGCTCGCAGTCATGCTTTGAAAAGAATTGCTTGGCTTTATTTTGATTTCGATTTTTATTTTTATACCCTGTACCAAAAAATGGTAAAGGGTATATTAAAGTTGTGCAAATGTATGTAACAGGCAGAAGGAGGCGTCGCAGACCCTACAAAGTATATATTTTCTTGATCAGTATCGAAAGACGAGTCGATCTAGCCATGTCCGTCTGTCTGTCTGTCTGTCTGTCTGTCTGTCTGTCTGTCTGTCTGTCTGTCTGTCTGTCTGTATGAACACACGGATCTCGGAAACGGTAAGACCTACAACCACCAAATTTTGCACGAAGACTCTCATAACCCATAGGCATAACGAGTTTATTTTGGTTTTTCGATATTCAACCTATAACATATAGATGCCATAGGAACGATCGGCCGAAAACCCACATTTACTAACAAAAACCCTTTTGTTTTTCAAGATATCTTCACCAAATTTTGGATTTAACAGTTTCAGCTAATGGCCAATTACATATCTCAATACTATATATATCGGTTTACTATATCATATAGCTGCCATAGGAGCGATCGGCCGAAAAACCACATTTACTAAGAAAAATTTTTTTGTTTATTAAGATATCGTTACCAAATTTTGGATTCGATGATTTTAGATAATATCCAATCATATATCTGAATATAATAACATACAGCTGCCATAGGAACGATCGGGCGCAAATCAACATTTACTGAGAAAAACTTTTTTGTATATTAAGCAATCGTTACCAAATTTTGGAATTGATAATTTTAGGTAATATCCAATCATACTCATGAATATGATAAATATCAGTTTACTATAACATATAGCTGCCATAGGAACGATCGGCCGAAAAACAACATTTACTGTGAAAAACTTTTTTGTTCATAAATATATCGTTACCAAATATTAGATTTCATGATTTTAAGTAATATCCAATCATATTCTTGAATATTATAAATATCGGTTTACTATAGCATATAGCTGCCATAGGAACAATCGGTCGAAAAATGGCTTTTAGTAAAAAGAACAAAAAATTTTATTTTTCTTGAAACATCCTTACATAATGAATACAAAATAATTAAGCAACAAAAAAATATATTCAGCTTTGGATTGGGTACAGGGTTTTCTATAGTCGGTTACGCCCGACTATAGCCCTGCCTTTCTAGTTTGTGTATGCGCTTTTGATGAGATTTCAAATGATAATGTTTCTCTTTCTGCCTATTCATATGCTGCTCGCACTCATGCCTAGTGTAAAGTTTGTCTATTTTAGAGTAGATTTTTGATATTTGATAAGTAATGAATTAATGTTAAATATCAAAGACATTTTTTTTGCGCATTTTGGCATTATTCAATATGTAAATAAATTCTAACAATTGCATATGTTTCTATTATTGCACTATATTTTTTAATTATAAATTAATAGTTATTATTCAATTATAAATTAATACAAATTATGTAAAAATTTTTAAATTTCCATATTTATCCATTCATATTGCTCGATTTCTTAAATGCGGACACCTGCCAAAGATCAAAATAAATAGTCCACCAAATATTCATATTTGGCGTAGCCGGCTTAAATTGTCTTCATTTAATATTTTGAGCACTCCATTACAATCTGAACGAACTGGTGTTTCAATTAATCACCAGTTCAGTTGAATGTATTGCAAAATTTAACTTCCCAATGAACTGAATAATTGCATCATATTTTAGTAAATATATTTTGCACACACTTATTTTCACAAATAATGCATAATTAGCGCAAAATATTCTAATTGGCTCTGACTTTTTTCATTCACACAGTCAAAGTGCTACGAAGCAGCTTTGACAATTTAAATGTCTGTCTGAACTACAGTCGAAACTCGATAATCCGACTACTCGCTGATCCAAACATCCAGTAATCCGAGAGGTTATTTTCATGCATTGGCTACTCTGTAATCCGAATTATTTGCAATTCTTTAATCCGAATTGCATGTTTTCCTTATGTGTTTAATGGATTTATATCGTTTTCATGGAAATATTTATGTTTATATACAATTTATAAATTAATTATTATTTTTTCATTGACCCCTGTGATTTTCTTTAATAAAGTTGCATATATTAAAACAATCCAGTAATCCCAAAGATTGGATAGTCCGAATTGGGCCAGCAATTATTTTTCGGATTATCGAGTTTCGACTGTAGCTTCACAAATGAAACTTCTAACTTTTTCAACGGGGTCATGCGTCTTCTTATTATATATATTCTCTGGTAAAACTAAAAAATATCAGTTGTTAGTGCTACCTGTTTTCCAAAGCAAAATAAAATATGTGAAACTGTATTATACATAGGAAATAGAAATATTTGTCAATTTAAATTTAACGACATCAGTTATGAGTGGTGCATAAATGCATATTAAATATTTTTTGCACTGTTTCAGTTTTCGACAATACTTGACTAACACTCAAAAAAAAATTCGACAAAAAAAATTTTTTTTTTGCCCAGTTATAATACGGTCTTCCGATTTTCAAAAGGTTTTCACCTCTCCACTCGGGTAAGTAACCTTAGAATAATGTCAGGACCTAACTAAGTCCACGGACACAACACAATCAAGATTTTACGTTGTTCACCACTGCTTCAATGCAATAGAGTTTGCGGAGCACGAAACCATTCTTTCTCACTCTCACGTCTACTGCTTCTCTCTTCTAACAACATCATACAATATAAAGTATTAAAGCGATTTTTGCATTTCTTAAATCGGCATGAGCTGCTACGGCTGCAGCAAGAAATATGGACTGTTCAATAAGGAGGTCAGTTATTACATTAAAAGTGAACCCTGCAGTTAATCTAATTAAGTCATCTATTGTCGTTGCCACACTAGCATGGCTGTCCTAATTGCGGCTACTCATACTGCATTAAGTGCCTTAAACGACCTGCCGCAGTGCCACGGCATGGAGGAAAAGTTCTTAACGTCTGTCTGATATGCTTCGATAAACTTTCCAAGCTAGAAACCGAAGCAAAGGTTATTGACTGTGATGCGCTGCCAGGTACAATCGTTACTCGAGCTCCTCCCAAAGCACTGGGTGCTAAATCTGCGGCCGCAGAGAATGCCGAGGCAGCAGATGCTCTTTTCGAGTAAGTACACACATTGAGCCATTTGAAATGGGGTTAAGCTGTTTAATTTACTGCAGGGATACGCCAGCGGCTGTGAACTTAGAGACTCCACTTGCGCCGACAACCTCAAATGCTGTTGGGGAAAGCAACACAGATACACCCGCTAGTGCAATACATTCCGATCGTTCAGAAATCGAAGAAAATCTCGACATCGTCCTAAGTAAACGTTTACAAAAGTTAAAGGCTGTCGAGACTACGGATGATGATTTACGTTCACGTCTCGCCAACCTAAGCGGCATGCCACATCAAAAGAACTATGATAAAAAAGATTTACTGCTTTCAACCGACCAACGTACAGATCAGGAGAAAATGAAGGATTTACTAGAGCAATTTCTGGGGGAATCCGAAATAGATCAACGCATTGAAAAACAACGGACAGATGATATATCTGATATTGAACGGCGTCTGCGTGCGCTACGTGATACTACAATTGATGAAGCTGGTGGCACGGCAGCAGGAACGCAAACCAAAACGCCAATATACTCACCAGACACAAATACGCCAAGTGATAATGAATATGAGGAAAACGATGAAACAGTGCTTAAGAAAATCATGGAAAAGGTAATAATTTTTCACAACAAAGCTCAACGCTCTGCATAACTGTTGTTTCACATTTGCTTGCAGTATTTGGCGGAGGCGAAACTGCCACCAGCACCAACCGAACTAGAAGCGGAACTAGTGAGCAGCTTACCACAGCCGCCGGCAGGTAGTAATGCTGCCAGCACCGAGGAATTGCCCTGGTGCGCTATTTGCAACGAAGATGCCGTCTTTCGCTGTCGCGGTTGCGATGGCGAGCTTTATTGTGCGCAATGTTATCGCGAAATTCACGACAATGACGAGGAATATCGCGCTCACGTCAAGGTCGAATTCACAGCGCCGCCCAAGTTCAAAGAAAATCATTTCTAATAGTAATTTTTGCAATATTTTGTTAAATTTTCTGTTTTTGCGTATCAATAGTTTTCTTTTATTTTTATGAATTTGTGTATAAATCATTAAGCCAAACATACGTATTTATATATTATTTCACAGAATAGAATTTGTTATTTTGTATATAAAAAAAAAACAAAAAATCTCAACAATATGAAAAACTGCTTAATTAATTCACCTATACAATAATAGTTAATAAAACATGAATTTCGATTGAAAACAAATGCACTAAACTTAACAGGCTCAACCTAAAGGCATCAATGAACTGGAATTGGAACATTCAGGGGACTTTTACCACAATTGTCAATTTATATAACAAACAAGATTGCTATTAAATATATATATATTCACTATATAATATGTATCGTATAATAAATTGGTCAGTTTTGCTAGGACTGTCTGTTTCTGTGCTGGTTGTCTAGGCTTCATGTGGGTCTGCTATAAATTTTGGATTTATTTGCAGACACTTAAAAACTAAATTCGATCCCAGTAAATCAATCAATCGGCATTAAGATTATTGCACTAAAACTATTTTGTCTCAAACACCGCCACATTGCGCCGCAACCGTTTGCGCATGTATTTATATGCGCAGCTTCTCGAGATACTTAGGCACGAGGTGTTGCGCCGAATATCGATCAAAAGTAAAATAATCAAAAAATTTGTCACGGTGCTTTCGAAACACATCTGGGTTGCGGCACCAATTGTAAAGCATTTTGATTAACTGATTTGACGTATTGTACAAATTCTCCTTAGGATAGATCTCCGGATAGACAAGTTTATTGGGTGCAATTGGCATGCAGCCGCAGTAGGTAGCCTCTAACCTAATTTCGTACAAAAAAAATCAAAAAAAAAAAAAACAATGAACAACTACATTTTCATGAAAAGTCAAATTTAACTTACATTGCCACACCGTAGAATTCATGACCCGCCGTTGAAATGACTATATCGCCATTTAGTAATGTCTTAACATATTTCTCACGTGTCAGGTAACCAAAGTTGACCAGCTTGGAGCCGAGTTTCTCTTGTATGCCTTCAAATGATTCCGGCGCGGTTTGAAAGTTCTCACCACAAATAGTGACTTTAAAATCCACTTGACGCTTATTCAGCTCAAGCAGGACCTCAACCAACAACTTGGGGTTTTTGTCATGATCCCAGCGATGCGGCCAGATCAGATGCAAACAGTCTTTTTCGATGTGTATACCCGCGGAAATATCCGCAATCATAATATGGCGTTTATTGGGAAAGGCGTGGAATTTAATTGGAAAGTAGAGCACCTCGCACCGCTTCTCGATGCGCTCGCGTATGTGCTTTAGCTTCATATCAGGCTGTATGTTCAAAAAAGGCTGTATACTGTCCAGGAATGAGGTGCGATTAAAGTTTGAGTTGAAGAGCACAATGTCGGCGGCAAGGCTGCAAATGTAGAAATCCAATTAGAATCCTCAGTGATTGCTCTTATTTACTTATTGACACAATGATTTACCAAGTTAGTATTTGATTAAGGCCATATTGACAGTCACGCTCCTTCACTTCGCGTACAGGATACACAAGCTGATTCTCGTGGAAATAGACAATCTTGCGGCACACTGCAAGATCAGGTCGCACCCCGAGTAATTCGGCTAGATTAAGCACTGAACTGGTAAAGAGAACTTTGTACTCGTGTTCCGGAGGTATCAGCTGCGAGAAGTAGAGCGCCGACGTGCGTGCACGCCAATGCCATTTCTTTGCGGGCAGGCTAAATACATCGTAGTCGACCAGATTTAGACCTGAAATATGGTAAAGTTGAGAACTGCACTGGTGTCGCACATGTGCCGGCAGGCTACTCAAAAACAAAGCAAAACTCACATTCGATCAACGTGTCTATCAGCTGCTGGTGGCTGCCGCCGTAAAAAGGCTCTATAATGAGTATTGGAGGCTTGCTTGCTGACATTTCAGCAGCTGTGAAAAACAGTGCATTAATATAAAATCCTAGGTTGCACTTGCTGATGATGATGTTGTGAGAAAGAGAGAGAGATGAGGAAGTGAGAAAGAACGGTTTCGTGCCCTGCAAACTCTATTCCTAAGAGGGAAAAGTGATGAACAACGCATTTTAGAAAATTAAAGGTTGCAATTATGGAAATCTTCGTAATTATGGAACAGGAGTGAATTTTTTCAGACCAACCGGACCGCACGACAATTTTGTCACTTACTGAGGACAAGCAGAATAGTTTTGACCAGTAATATTCATAGTATAAGAAAAGTAGCAAATACAATTTCTGCATTAAAATGGTTATTATTAATTCAAAACAACTAAAGAGGTTCTTAAAAGTAACAGTTGAATACACTGCGTCATCACGCGAGAGTGGTCCGATTTCGAGAGAGAAAAGGGCCAAATGGCGCCTCCTTCTATTTATTATACCATAGGTGTAACCGCATAACTAATTCGGTTTTCTATCCCCGTAGTTTTAAATTCCGTTTCTGTACTGCACATACCTCAAAATCAGCAAGCAGAAATTTTGGGCCGGAAACAACAAACTTTACAACATAACATGCGGAATTGAATGATGTACTTTTATTTCCATTATTAGTGTGAAAATACCGGAGAAAGGCACTTTGCCACTCTGACGGTCTTGTTCTCCATCTCTGATATTACCTGTTTATGTAACCCTTGAAGTTTCAAATTTAACAACAACAATTTATTTGGTAAACAAAAGAGAAGCAATAACCACCGAATTTATGAGCAAAAGCATTTTTTCACCCTGACAATCCTAACGCTATTTTAGCATAAAAATCCAAACAAATCAGCTGATGTGAATACTGTTTACACTTGGAAGTGTTTTTGCGGTGAAATTTTTTTTCAATTACATTCATATTAAATCGTAAATATGTAAGTACATTTGTTTTTAATTTTGATGCATGATTTTTTAATGTCATTTACTTAGGGGTAAACACAAATCCAGTGAACAAGCTATAATGTTACTCGAATTTATGAAAGTAAATCCGAACTTGGTTAAAGGATTCGTAAAAGGCGATCGAGCCGTTGTGGCTGCCAAATGGAATGCGCTCACAGATTCTCTGAATGCTGCTGGGCCACCTTACAAAGATGTAGCCGCTTGGAAGAAAGTAAGTATCACTTTACTTGTTGTTAATCTTATTAATTTTAAATTATTTTCTTAAAATAGACATGGTTCGACTGGAAAACGTATGTTCGGAAGAAAATTGCATATAATATAAAAGAGAGTGAAACCACAGGCGAAGGTCCTTACAACCAAGTTATTCTTTTGCCTATTGAGGAGGAGGTGGCACAGTTGTGCGGATTCCTCGTATTGGTAAACGACATACAGGATCCGTTGCAGTTTGGCAATAACGAAGACGAGTCGGTTGCATCGTCCTCGCAATCGCATGAAGAAAAATATTGCTCTAATAGTGCGGACGACGTGGTGGAGGAACCGGCAGCAAAGCGTCGGCATTGTGAGGTGCCGCAGAATTTGGAGGCATTGCGCAAAAAAACAAAGTTAAAGGCAATGAAGAGTCTTGGGACGAAGTTAGACAGAATTGAGGCAAAGATGAGTGAACAAATAAAGATATTCAAAGAGTATATATCAGAAGACCTAAAAATGAAACGAATAACGATTCGATTATTGCAAAAAATTGCGGACAAGAATTCAAAGTAATTTAAGATTCATAAGGTAGATATTAAGATATAAGTTACTTCCACACTTTTGTTAAATTGTGATGTGTAAATTTACATGCAAAACAAAAACATTTCACAAAATGACATTACACAGTGATGACAAAATAAGGTACCCTGTGCCCTCGTATTTTTCAATACTGAAATTTATTTTCCTTATAATGGCGAAAGCTATTACATTTGAGTGTCAACTTTTGAATTTTGATTATAAAAATTTGCCGTTTTTTGAAATTAGATTTGCACGCAGTTACATCGAAATATAGTAATGCCTAAAATTTAATGTAATAATAACGGACAGCAAAGTTGTAAGGTAGAAATTTTGTAATTTTAATGTCTTTAAATGTTTATATTTAAATTTTATCGTGTGCATCGTATGCACAATTCGAATATTTCGTCATATTAATCCCTGAGAACTAATATTAGTCGATTTGGCTAACATCGCTTACATTTTGTTGCAAAGTTTCTCAAGAAGTATTATTGAAAAATGAAAATAAACTAAAATTTGTGTACTTAATTTTTCTTAAAAATATCAACAGAACCAAATATTAAGATTTTTGGTGATAGAAATCGGAAAAAAAAATTATAGCACAAAAAATAAGATTAGCACTCCACGGTTAATAAAGCGTTCATTCAAAAAAAAAAATAAAGAATAGAAAATTAATAATTAAAAAAAAAAGCCAATTTCAAAATAATAGAATCCAGAAAAAAATAAAAAAGAAATTGCTTAAGAAATTAACGCAATAATCAGCACCAGCAGAATATAAGAAAATTAGTACTCCAGGAATAATTAAGTGTTGATTCAAAAAAAAAGAAATTGTGTGCAATTCACGGTTGAAGTTAAACTAGCTTGATTGTCCCTGCTCGTAATCTCAGCACTAATGGCTTTACGCTCAGTGAAAGCCGCCGCCACAGTCAGGCGCGGCAGTTCGAGAACAACTAAATCCTTTGCACCTGAATGACCACTGGCTCTGCTATAGGAATTCGGTCGCGGCTTATTCGAGTGGCGTTTGCTTGTGTGTAGAGTATGGTATGAATGTTGAAATGCAATGCCAAGCATATCTTCGTAACTTTCTTCGCTCAATGCACAAGCAACCAAACAGTGTGATGACGATCATTTGCGCTTGCAAGCACTCTGTGCAGTACACGATGACGACATCTATGTCGCTGCCATGTCGGTACGAACACGTCGATTTTTACACTAGAAATTTCAATATACAAAAAATAGACATTACTATGTTAAAATTTAAACCAAATTGAAACTACAAAAATGTAAACGCGATATGAAAGAAAGATTTACAAAATATAAGCAAAAATTTAAATATGTAAATAAATAAGCACTTTATTAAGTTTTAAAGTACTTCTTATTTTATCTGCATTAGGCGAGGCCAACATATATACTTTGTCATAATATTTCAAATTTTGTATCCCAACTTTTAGCGTAAGTGTGACAGATTACACAAAACACCCAAAAGATAGCAGTCTTGAAAAGGTAATTTCTCACTGGTAAAACATTTCAGGAATATTCCTCAGTAAATTCGCCATAGGCTCAGTATGTCTATTCTCAAGAATAAGTGAAATTTGACATGGTGACAACATTGGAATGCTTAATAACTTTTTGAGAGTTAAAATTTTATTTTCCGTTTGCTTTCGGATTGCATCCAATGTGGAAATTCAACAAAACACTAATAGTGCTATTAATTTCTATATAATAATAATAGCAAAGCTGGCTGCCAAATAGTGCAAAAGTATTCACAGTTAGTATGTAGCCAGTTGTCTTTTACAACACTGAACGGATCATTGTGCCACACTGTCACATTAGTGTTGTGAGTAGCTGTTTTGAGCAAAGTTTTTCCAGTCGGTTGCACGAAATTTTGTTCTTGGTCAATAATAAAACGCAAATAATACAAAATGACCAACGCCTGGAGAGCTGCTGGACTTACGTAAGTATATGTTATTAGAAATCACTGTGGTAAGAAGTCAACAATCTCGTTGACTCCACATTCGCGTGCTCAGTATTATGTAACTATTGTTGTGCATATTTGGTTCTATTTTATCAAAATTTTCATTTTAATTTCAATCACCAGCTACATCCAATACTCGAACATTGCTGCACGTGTGCTCCGTGATGCATTGAAGTCTAATCTGCGTACTGAAGCTGCCAAGCGCAATGCCAGTCACGTTAAGTTCACACCATGGGAAAACGGCAGACCAGCGCGTAAGTATCCTCCTTATTCTATTCTTATATATCAGCGTGCCAAATGAAACACAAAGTTGAATATGGCAAACAAACTGACGAACTATCTCTTTGGCCTTTATGCTGTAATGAACTTGTATCTATTATTGTACTATTTCAGATGAAAAGTAGATTTTTCTTAGCATTCTATAAAAAGCTAGAACAATACTACACCAGACACATTTTCTTGAAATTTTTAAGTAGTAAGTCCTATGATGGTGCACGAAATGTTTGCAAAGTACACGTCGTGCCTGCGTTTGCGAGACTAACCAAGTCACATACCGGTGGCAAAATTTAAAATTTTTCTGTAACATAAATTTATGTAACACTTTTCAATCCGGTTCATTAATTTTCTACTAACTAAACAAAAAAAAAAAAAAAACAAAAAATTGTTGGATCCCACGCCACACTTACTGTCTGCTGTACCTGCAATAGTTCTGCTCGATTTGTTTTTGTACTACTTATGTTTTTTTTTTCATAACCTGTATTCTGTTTGTTGAACTACATGGGCTTAAAGCTTTTTTACTTTGCCTCTAATCCAATGGCTAACGTAGCATATAAATATCTGTGATGTGCTATGGTGGCTACTGGGTTATGCACGTAAATACGCATCAGCCTGTGCTGTGGCTTTATTAAAACGTCGTGAAATAACAATACTTTTCTTTTCTTCCTTCACAGCACGCCAATCGGGAAGCGAATAATTTTGATGTGGAAGCCGTAGACCCTCAAATAGTAAACAAGAACAAACCTGCCAGCCAACGGCATATTTGAGTTGTTTCCAATTATTAATTATTTTCAGTAATAAAAAATGTAGAAATATTCTGGAAATTGGCTTTTTTCTTTGAATGGTTTAATTAAAAACGGAACGACAAAAATTAAATGCCTAGAAAAAGCAAATGTTGTCAAGTCCACCACGTACCCGGAACAGTAGAGGTGCGTGTCATGTGTCCGAATGGGAGCAAGATAGCAATAGTGCAGAAATATTGATTCTTGTTCTGTGCGACTGGAATGCTCAATGTACCATTGATCAACAACGGACACGCACTTACATATGTCTATTGGAGCTCGTCCTCTTCTGGTAAATTGTAAAAATGATCCCATGTCTGAATTTCCTCGAAAAGTCGCCGTCCTGGGCTCTCCGTTGAATTGCACTGACAATGACAGACCAGCCGGTAATCCGGCGCTATATGACCCAACTCAACGCCTCGTGCAAGTAAGTTTTTGCACATATTCAAGGACACTTGGGGCGGCAACTCGCGCATAAAGCAGCCAATAAAACTTATGCCAATGGACTTTTTATTGTAGCCTAGTGTATGCGCTCCGACGACGCCCCAGCCGCGGCCCTCGTAAATGTTTCCATCACATCCAATTAGGAAATTGTAGGCAATGTCATTCCAACCACGGGATTCAATGTGAAAGCACTGAAACAGGTAATTAAATTAAAATTCAAGGGAAACATAAAGTAACAACCAACTCACCTGTATGTCACGTATGTAACGTACATTAATTGCCCGCTTTTCCGAGCTACCGGTAGCCGTATGCACTGTGTCAAAATGTTAGGCATTTTTTCTTCAATTATTAAAAAATTCAAACTTACGTATGACAACATATTTAACTGGGTCTTCCAAATATTCATACTCTTCCATTGGCATCTGTGCAAGCCATGAATGACGCGGCGTAATAGAACACAGTTCTTTGGGTATTTTGAATCCTGTAAGCAGGCATTAATAATTCATATAATGGCAACAATCTATGCAATACACCCTTACTGTGCTGTGAGATAAACGCATCACCACCCACTCTTTCCTCACATTCCTCTTCTTCCTTTGTATCTTTATTATTGGGATCACCGGTTTTTTTCTTGGCTGGTTTCCAGTAATTCTTGCGTGTGCCACTGCGCGACGATGTATGATGACTGCCTTCGCTGGTGTCTGCTATAATTTGTATATTACCGTTAATGTTTGTTACGTTGCCAATATGCACATTGGTCGAATTTGAAATGCTGACATTGCCCACAGTCTGTATGCTGTTTATGGAGTTCATAAGATCGCGCAGCGTATCTGTTATGATCGAAACTTCGTTGTTGTCTAAAATTCATTTGATTATTGACAGAACAAAAAAAATGCTAAAGCTCTTTATGTAAATTACTCAATTGTGTGCCCAACGCCACTGTGCTGATTGTTTCCTCCTCGCGCTCGGTGTCCGTATAGTTGTAGCAGCTGCTGTCATCACAACTGTCAACCACCGAAGATTCCGCTATGGACTCCACTTCATCGTCTAACGTTTGACTTTCAAGCCATTCGCGCGTTCGCTCTTGATTTATTTCGCGTTTTTTCAACTCAGCCATGGTCAAGTGATTGATGAAATCGGTTTACCACTTTTACCAATAATACTCTCGGGCGTTGTTTATTTTGTTTATTTGATTATCGAATATCTCACTTAACGGTCGGCCCGTTTTCCGTATTTGAATAGATAAGATAAGATCTGCGTATTTCTGTGGCTTTTGGCGATGGTTCTCAATGGAAATTTGGCTCTTTTACGCCGTATATTAATTTTTTTTTTCGCTTACCCAATCCACGTAAAGTTTAATATATGTATGTATGGTTGAGCTAAACAATGCAAAAGTAAAGTACATTTTGCAAAGTTGGTCATTTTAACACGAAATGATTGTGCGAAAATTATACGCGGGTTAAGGGTGTGTGACAATGGGTTAATGATCTGCATTACTTACATCTCGTTCACCGTCAATAAGCTATCTCGCTCGCTTCCTTACCCTCAAATGTGCTTCTTCTTTAATGGCCCAACATTCACATTTGCATAAAAAATTTTCATGTAGAATTAAATTGTCGTGACCACATGATCAGATGGTACGAACTTTTTTCGAAATTTCGTACATGATTTCATATCCCATACTCTCCTGTATAACGTATTCTACGTTAAAATACAATTAAAAATACTTTAAAATAAAAAGAAGCTTTAATTTATTTCAGCTGTTTTTTAAGCTTTGTTTTGAAAAATTGTACCAAAAATTCTGGCAACAACCCAGCCACTCCGCGGTAACATTCATAACATCATAACAAACTGATGACCATCATAAAATGAATTTCGGGTTCGGAACTCGTCTTCTTGTATCTTTATATTCTCTGGCAAAACTCAATGATGAGGCTGCGTTTGCTTATTTATGACGACTTAGGTGTGTGTAAAGTGGTTAAACAAAACTACACAAATGTTGTTGGATGATTGGTATAGCAACATATACAAGACAACCTGGCAAAAATTGTTGGCTATTAATTAATAACTTAGTTTATTGCAGAACTTTGTTTATTAATTTTTGACTTTTCCAAGAAAACTAAAATTAGATGGTTATCATTCACATGAGTTATGATTTCTAAATGTTTTAATTAGGTACGTCTTGAATCAACTGATCTTTGGTCTAATCTCTCGTTTCTGCGGAACAGAAAGCCGATTTGTTATCATTTTTAATTGTAGTACAGTGAAAGCTGACATGGGCGGCCATTCCCAGCTTCAATGCTTCTAAGTAAGAATTATAAACGGCTCTACAGTGATATGTCCTTCTAAATTAAAATCATAATGAACTTTTTCTGCATCTTACGCAAATTTGATCCTCTTCGACAACAAATATAAGATAAAGAAAAGAAAATCAGCTAAAAAGCAAAATGGAAAATTTTGAAAAGAGTCGAAGATATGCTAGATATGACAGTTTTTTGAGTTTAGGTCTAAGCAGCAACTTTATGAGCTGCAGATACTCGGTGCATATTCTGGAAATGCAGGCGATTCCTTAAATAAAAAAAGGGTCTTTGTTTTAGAACGTATGACTGTGATAATGATAAATGGATTGGAAATTGTGCAAAGATGCACAAAGGTGCATGGTGGCATTCTACTTGTGCCGATAGATCTGTACGAGTATCCATTAGTCTTAGAATGTTTACTTTTTATGCCAATATAACAAAAATTCTTCACAGCAATCTGAATGGCGAATATGATAGAACCAATTTCGGTGGCATCATTTGGTATGTATGGCTTGGTCCTCGATACCCACTGAAGACTGTAGAAATTATGATTTATGTGTGTCTGATGCACTAAACTTAAGCTCCGTCAATGTGTTAACATAGCTTATATATATATATATATATATATATATATATAACTTGCTTATATTGTTTCTAGTTTCTAATAAATCAAACTTGCAGAACTTTTTGGAACCATCTTCTACTGTTATTAGAAAACGGTAAAGCTGACTAATGCCAGTTATAAGAGACAAATCCGGCTGCTAAAACTGGATGATTAGAGTAAATACTTATGATTAATTTTAATTTCTTTTCTTTTAGCTGCAATATCTTGCAATGCAACTTTTTAATTGTAATAAAATATTTTTAGAATTAATTTACACAGTTGTATCTCGGCCCGTGCACATATTCGTTGCTTGCTAACCTCAAATCTTGATACATACAATTTTTTTACACTAGAGACTCTTTTTACTTGCATCATCCGAAGAATTTTGACCCAGTATTTGCATTTTCTGTGGCTAAATGAAATGTCAGGAAGTACCTTGTATGTATTTTTGCTGGCGAAATAAAATTGGCATTTTTAGAATATTGAGTGTACAAAAGAAACATATGATTATAAATTATTTAAATGCACATGATATATTAGATGTACTTTTAAAATAAATGTATAAAATCTTACTAATATCCAAAGAAAAAAGGTATTCGGTTAGTGCTACTTCCTCGAAACTGGCACCGATCCCGGTATTCATTGCGATCAAAAATCGAGAGATTACTGAATTTAGCACAAAATCTGAATTCAAAGCATTTATAGATAATTTGCTAGAGCAACGTCGTGAAAAAAAGCCAGAAGATATAATTTCACTGTTGGGAAATACACTCTTCTTTTGTTAGCTAGATGATGATCATATACGATAGGCAGATACTAGATTGCCAGACATTCATTTAAAACACTGTCATATGTTTGATTGGAATATACTTCTCGGTTTCAGTAAGAAATCTTCAATTTATAAATATTTATTATTATGATATACAAGTTTATTTCGTCATCAGATGATAAGACTGATTCATTGGAATAGAAGACGAAATAATTTAGTCTCCAGTTGAACCTGAATTTGAGAACTTCTACGCGAGATTTTAACTTAAAAATTATTTTCAAAATGAAACATTCTATACTTCTTTGCTCGTTGATGTTTGTTAAGCACATTGAAGGACATGTAAGTAGGTTACACTGTGGATCTGACTACCAAAGTTGCGAATATGAATGCAGACATAAAAATTAAATTTTATTATAACGGAGGAGAACGGAATCAATATCTGTTCAACTAAATGCTTTTACATGTATGTAAGTTGTTGTGATTGAGTGGTACATAAATTTGATAAAATGTTAATGCAAAAACTTAAAGTAAGCCACGTCTTCATTTTTCATCATGACCTGATGCCAGATGAGTCTTGTTATTTTGTATATTCTCTGCCTCAAGCAAATGTAACAGTGATCCGATTATACCCTGTACCAAAAAATGGTAAAGGGTATATTAAAGTTGTGCAAATGTATGTAACAGGCAGAAGGAGACGTGGTAGACCCCATAAAGTATACATATACTTGATCAGCATCGAAAGGTGACTCGATCTAGTCATGTCTGTCTGACTGCCTGTCTGTATGAACAAACGGATCTCGGCACGAAGACTCTTCTAATCCATAGGCATAACGAGTGTATCTTTTTTTTTGATATTCAACATATAACTTATAGCTGCCATAGGAACGATCGGCCGAAAAACATCATTTACTAAGAAAAACTTTGTTTTTTATACAGAAATCGTTTCCAAAGTTTGGATTCGATAATCTTAAGTATTATCTAATTATATATCTGAATATGATAAATATCGGGTTACTATAACATAAAACTGCCATAGGAAAGATCGACTGAAAAATTACTTTTACTAAAAAAAAATGATTTTTGATAGCATACATAATTTGTGTAAAATATTAAAGCAAAAAAATAAACACATATTGAATTTTGGATTGGGAACAGAGTATTCTATAGTCGGTTTCTTTCTAGTTTTTATGATAAAGCGCCTTCTATTATTCTAAGGCAGAAACGTACGATCAGAGTTAATTTACTCCAAAAAGCATGCAATACAATTTTGAGAAGGTGTGTAATATCAGATTGATACATTGAGCCAGAGAAAGAGAATAATATATACAATATAGAAATCGCATCTGGATACAAAAATTTCTTGAATGTGAGTAGAAATAAAGGTATACAGCCCATGTGTCAGTTGATCGGCTATCTTGCTAGAACATACTCGGGAATCATCAAAAGTTTCGTTCCGATCGGATAAGCGGATAAGTAATCTATGTGAGTCTAACATACGGACTTTATTTATATTCATATACGTAGTATACGTATTGAGCACTTCCGCTGAAATTGCACGAGACAAAACCGAGACTCATTATTTTCTTTAGATTTTGTTCTTCTTGCTTGTTTCTGGTTATACGAAAATAACAAGTGACGTGGGCTTAGCTTTTTTGCAAATGCATTTGTTTTTTTTGTATAAGCTTCCGTGATAACCTTGAGACATACCGTTTAACTGTCATAAGCTGTCATACAGCGTTCATAATTACGTCAAACCGCCATCGAAACACGACAAAGCCGGTGCCGTGCGATGTCATCTGGTCTTTCTAGTTTACTGCGTCAAGTATTGCATCGTTAGCAATAAAGTCGTCATCAAAGTACGTATGTACATATATACATACATGCCTGGCACGGCAGCCCGTGCGTTGTCTACCTTCATTCATAAGCGCACTGCCGCCGATGTTATTTCCAGCTAAGCCCATGGCTGAAGCGTTAATGCCAAGTAAACACGCAAAGCTCGCCACGCGCACAGCTCAGCTCCGCAGCAACGGCAGACATCGGCAGTCAGCGGCAGGCAGCGACAGAATCTGTTGTATGAACATGCCGACAACGGGCAGGCAGAGGCACAGCTACAGCTACAGCCACAGCCACAGCCACAGTCAGAGACACTGACACCGACAATCTGCCACTCAGAGGCAATTTATGATAGAACTTTCGCAATCGCCACAGCTCAGCTACAGAAGCAGAAACAGAAGCAGAAATAGAAAAAGCAAAAACAATCGGCTTCATCCGTTTTATCATTTAGCTTTTTATGGTTATTTAAAGCCCACAAAAACACTTTGCCATGGCCCAAAATAAATGAAATTTATTTTGTTTTATCTTTTGCTGGCCACGCGACGACATCAGCAGGGTCAATTACTATAACAGAGTATCCGAGTCAGAGAGAGAGAGAGAGAGAGAGCGAGAGAGAGAGAGACAGAAAGCGATTGAGAGCGCGTGCAAGATATGAAGGAAAACAAACAAACAAAAAAAAAAAAGAAAAGCTGCGCACGCTTTTTCACACAAACGAAATGCTCACACGCGTTTTTCTGTCTGTCTGTTCATTGTCAACCCTTAGCATGCGCAGCGTAGAAAATAATATTTTATTATTACGCATACGCCCGCGTGTCCTCGTCAAACAATTTGCACACGCAAAGCAATAAAAGTTCGCATGCTGCGCGCTGCCTGCTGCGCGTCTGCTTTGCCTCGACTGCTCTACAGTTGTTAATTAATTAATTTTACTTCTATGCCAGCCGTCACCCATTACCCCAGTACCCCAATGCCCAGCCGCCCGCGTGTCACGCACGCCAGAACACTTTCAATTGTTCGGCTTTCGTCTGCCCGACGCGAGATCGACGCTTCGCTTGCTTTGTTTTGTAATCGCAAAATGCCAATGTAATAATCGCAGATGACCATTCGATGACAGACAGCAGCAGCAGGCAGTGAAAACAAAAAAAAAAAAAAAAAATTACAAAAAAAGGAAGAAGAAGAAAAAAAAAATGAAATAATAGCGTAAAACTTTCAACAATTAAAACAAAGGCGTCAAATGCTATTGTAATTAATGCCTTTTGCTGTAGCCGTTTTTGTTGTTGTTGTTGTTGTTGCATATGCTTTTGCTGGTGCAAACTCGATTTGACAGTTTTTTTTAATTAAATCGATAAACGTTTACAATTAAAATGCATACAAAAGGGCAATTAGAATGCCGCAGCAGCAGCAACAACAACAACAACAACAACTGACAGCTAACAGCAACTCATTTACAACAATAAAGTGTTTTCAGTTTGCTAATTATTGCAACAATAAATTTTGCAATTATCCAAATACGTCATTTAATGTGAAGCTGCCAAATTTCAACGGAAACTGACAATAGAAAAAATGCTTAGCGGTTTGTTCTTCTTCTCATTATATTTTCGTTTCGCCAATGATGACGTATGCAAGCCGCTTAATCCGTGTTGCCAAACTGACACACACACACACTAACGCTTACACTCACAGACACTCAGCAGTTTGTTCAGAACTCTGCACTAAAGTGTTGCATCACATGTGATCATCGCCAATCAGATATCATATGTAACTGGAATGGATCTGGGACTATGCACAGCGCACTGACAAGGCCCAAGGCGCATTCATTGAGGTTAGGCCCAAGGCCGAGGCTAGCCAGTGCAATGTGATATGCATAAGCAGCTTTCAGCATACGCAAGTAAACAAAATGGCTGCCAGTGTTGCGGTGTCTTTGCTGTTGTTGTTGTTCTTGTTGTTAATGAGCTATACACTTGCCTACTTTAGTTTCCAATGCAAATAAACAACAATATTTTGCGATAAACAAAAAAATAAAATTAAAAAACGAAAAAATTAAGAAACAAAAAAAAAAAAAAAACAACCAACAAGAATTATGCGTATAAAAAAAAGAAATCAACTCCAAGTGTGCCACCGCAATGAGCACGAGTACATTTTGGAATTGTCGGTGCTGCTGCTGTTGTGGCTGTTGCTGCTTCAGTTTTTGGTGATGTCTGTAATCAGCGGAGTTTGATAAGCGGCCGGGCGCTGGAATGTCACTGCCGCCAGTCACTTTTCACGATGAGTGTGACAGAAATGCGGCTGCTGTTTGTTTGCCTGTTTGCTTACGGCTTTTAGTCGTATTTGCACAAGATTTAGGCAACACTCTTCGAAGGCGACAACGCGACGCAGCAAATTCACAAAAACAAACACCGATCTGGTTTTTATTATACGTGTTGTATTTGCGAAATACTAGCAATGAAATACACTAAAAGCACAAAAACAAAACAAAAAACCCAATAAAAGAGACAAGGAGAATACAAAAACAAAACAAAAAAACAACAATCGTTTCAATTAGGTTCAATCGCGCCGAAGCAGTTGTACGCTATCGCATCAAATCAATTTCCTACATCTGTTGTCTTTGCTTTAGAACAGCAGATGGCACTAGGGCGCTTTATCCTTTCTCGCTCAGACTCCGCAGACACAATTCATAGCGCAAAACTTTCTGAACAATAAATGCCTTGCCCTGGCCAAGCCTACACTGCGGAGCTAAGTACGTATAAGAAGAAGACTAACCGCATTAGCAAGCCATTGGCTAGGCAATTGAACGCCGAATATCAGCTGCAAATCAAGGAAAGCATTTAAGTTTGACTTGCTGAACTCAATTGCGAATTTTCCATAGCACTTGGCACTACTGTTTGGATAGATTAGCTAGGGCTGTCACCTCAACACACTGTCCATGGACTTCGGTGAGTAACCTCTAACACTGTGTCATAGTTCGCAAGGAGAGCGGAGGGGGTTAGTTGTGTTTGGAACTATTAGGGTTGCCACGTCGCAAAACTTTGTCCGGTCGCTGGTGATGAGTCCAGCGGGCAAGATAAGACGAAGCAGGATTTCACGTTGTGTACTACTGCTTCACTGGAATAGAGTTGGCTGAGCATGCAACCGTTCTTTTTCACTCTGACGCATAGTGAAGCTGTGCGTTGGACGTACTTGGTCATGGTAGCCATAGCAATTTGCTCCTGTGTTTATTCTAATTGCGACGTTTGGCAAACTAAACAGCAACAGAGTTGCTGCTATGAGTGTGGGCGGCAAAACAGTTCATTAAGTGCCTAGGCCGATGCTGGCCTTGACAACTTTTACTTCATTTGCTAAAATTGTTTGCCGAGTCCTCAATATCTTCTTCGGTGTGCCACAAAGTCATGTGCGCAGAGTAGGCATCAGCATCAGCTGAGCGTAGATTCATTATGTAAAGCTTATTCGCACGCCTGGGAGGCCGGCGCAGGCAGCAAGTGAACTGCGGCTGTTGACAGTCGTGCGCGTGATTAGCGAATTCGCGTTGATTTACGCCGCCGGCGGGCTTAGTCAAATAATTCAAGGCCGTTACGCCGCGACAATAACGCGTCTCATATCCAGGCGGCATAATTTGTTTGCCGAGTTTAATTGTTGTATATGGTTTTCTTATTTCTTTTTTTTTTTTGTTTTAATCTTAGTTTTTTTTTTTTACATTAAATATGTCTATATGCTGGACTGTAGGCTAAAATTCATTTGTACAAGATTTTTACCAAGATACGAAATTTCTGTATTGTTCACAAGGCAAGACAAGGTTTGGCGCGGTGGGTAGAGCAATTGGATAGGCGCACAAGCGGTCCAAGGTTCGAACCACGTTGCCGACAAGAAGCGTTGTAGCGCAGATGGTAGAGCAATTGGTCTAGCAATCCAGCGACCGCGGTTCGAGGCTGTCGGCGTAACTTTTTTCTCTATTCGATAAGTTAATGTCTACGGGCTTATACGAATAATTTCGATTTTTATTTTTATTTTTTTTAATTGCGGTTGAAAATGCTTAATATATATATATACTACTGTCTGAAATTTTCTTTACATTTTTAAGTGCTACACTATCACAGAATGATAATGAAATGCGAATGGAAATCAAGTTTTTGTTTTTCTGTCTGCTTTAGGGTAATTAAAGATCCTGTGCGGCAAAGTTTTCTTGTTTTCAAAAGAAATGCCAATCAAAATGCAATAATAAAAATGCGATAGATAAAATTTATTACCTACAGCTTGAAGTCGATTATAGACACGTGTACTCGCATATGCTGCATTGCGGCTGGTCGTGCCGAGACAAGTCGCGTTGAGGTAAGCAAATGCTGTGCACGGCACGCTGCATCGGCTAAGCAGAAACTACACCTGATACCATTTATTAGATAGTCGTATTTTATTTAAAATATTACGCTATAATGCATATGTATCTATTATATGGTTAGTTGAATAATAATCGATCGTTCGGTGCCTTTTGCTGATTGTTGTCATTTTTATTTGTTTGTTTCTTGCTGTTGCTATTGTTGTTCTTCTTGTTGTTTTTGTTGTTGTTGCGGCTGTGGCTGCTGCTGCTGCTGCTGTTTGTTTGCTTATTTGTTAATTTGTTGATTTTGTACACAATGTACATATTTGCATATGGCAAACCGCTTTCAATCGGTTATAAGCGCTTCAAACTGCTCATGACCCGTTATTGTGGATTACCTAAGTGCTTCTATGCGACAACAACAACAACAACAACAACAACAGTAGAAACAGCAGCAGCAGTATCGGCAGCAGCAGAGGCCACAGCAGCGTTGGTTAAAACAGTAATAACAACAACAACAACAACAACAACAACAACAGCAACAGTAGCAGCAGCAGCAATGATGATGACTTGCAACAGAAGGTTTAAAATTACAGCGATTTGCGCAAGCATAGCTCAGCGCCTTACCTAATCCAATACCAGACGGCGACACGTGAGCGCACATCGGCTAACGTGGCGTATGCGTGATCGGCCTCCCGCATTGCGCATACTCAAGTGCACACACGCACACACACACGCACATACGCACGCATTACATGAAATTTGTTTTTTTTTTTGATTATTTGCTTTACTTTAAAATATGCTAAGCGTTTGTCTTATTTATGTTTTTTTTTTATCTATTGTTTTTTTTTTTTATTTTATTTTTTTTTTGTCAATTTTGACAGCTACTGTTTTATTTGCTTTGGACTGTACTTCTTGTGTCTATGTCTCTGCTTGTTTGTGTTTTGGTCTTTTTGTGATTATTTTTTTATTTTTTTGTTTTTGTTTTTTTTTTTTCGCGAGAAACGTGGCTAACATAATTTTATAGGCATTTAGGTTGATAAACTTCGCTAAAAATGCGTTAAGCATATTCAGGGGCAACGCGTATTTTATTGCCGTTGATTTTGTTGCTGCTGCTGCTGTATTTGTTGTTGTTGTTGTTGTTGCTGTTATTGTTATTATTATTATTGTTAAGCGTTTCTTTGCTTTGCATTTGCAGCAACGATAAATAGGCGAAGTTCGGGCGCATTACACATCGCGCATACGTCACGTTAGCCATGTTGACATGTTTTGCTTGGCTTAGGTGCCTTCACGCTGTTTTTACTATTTCTATTTGCATAACTGTAAACATTACAAAGCGTAAATTGCCCGTAGTAAAATGACAAGCGTACTGTACTTTACTCACACACACATACACACACACATACA